>JAJOZX010016774.1:17500-47448 GCA_023014485.1 Bathynomus jamesi | reverse complement strand
TAAATATTTTAAGATAAATATTTTAAGATAAATATTTTAAGATAAAAGGATGAAATTATTTTTTCTAATGAAGTTTATTTTATTTTATTTTTTTATTTGCAAATGCACTTAATTACAATTAAAGGAATATAATATTTTAGCCTTTTATTTGTCCCCTGCAGATGAATAGCATGATAAATATTATGTTTAATAAATAATAAATAATAAATAGCTACCACTGATCGTAAACTCAATTCTAAAAGGGTATTTTATCACTGAACAATAAAAAAAAAATTACCGTTCTCTTAATATACAATCATTTCCTGGATTTCCCGGGATCCTGGGAATTGGCTTCATTTTTTCCGGGAATTCCCGGGATGAAGAAAGCTGCATATAAGGAGAAACCCTATTACTCAACACTCCCATCCACCATACGAAGTTTGACCGAAATTGGTTCAGAAACGTAAAAGTTTTTTCTGCGGACGGACAGACAGACAGACAGACAGAGACAGACAGACAGAAGACAGACAGACAGACAGACAGACAGACACATTTTCGGTGAATTATAGTAGTAATGATGATGATGATGATGATGATGATGATTTTATTTAGGTGAACTCCTCGTCTTTGCACTGATTTTTTTCAAAATAAACTGCGACTATCATCATTTCAAATTACGGCGGACATTTGAAAAGAAACCCCACAATCTCTACTTCAGATTATGCGACATCTTTATCCTTCGAAAGGTGCGAATATTTCCATACTGGATCATGACACCTCCTCAAAATATATCGAAAACAGCAAGACAGCAATGCCAAAGATTTTACACCGCTCGTATAACAGTGATAAATCGCAACAACTGACTGAGTATCTTGAAGATAGACATTCAAACGGCTATAATATAATTTTTAACAACTTACCTACAATTTGGGGTAGGAGAAAAACATTGCAAAATGTATCTCCTTTAAAACATAAATAATTTCTGTCGAAATAAATACGGAGCCTTTGACAATAAAGAGACCATTTTATTACGACACAAAATGTACATTACACCAAATAAGAAACACGGACAGTCATAATAATAAATTGTTCCGGAAGTCACATGAAAGGTGATAAAAAACAAGGGTTGACACGAAGGATTTTGTATCGTGGCATACCAAAGAATTTACTAAAGTTCAGTTATTATTGTTCACTGCATGCTAAACCTTTGTACCAACAGCAGCAGCTTAACGTAGAATCTGGATTAAAGGACGGTCAATCCATCCAACTACTACCCAAACCCAATGTCGCTTAACTTTGTTGATCAACGGGAAGCAGTATCCTCCAAAGATCATTAACGTTTCCTTTAGAGTTGTCATAGATGTGAAAAGGTCTTCGTCTTCGACGTTGACCATGAAGGTACTCCAAATCGTGTTGAACTGGATTTCTGTCAGGCTTTATAGGGTTGTCAGTGAAGGACCTTAGCTTCTTTTCTCTCTTCCAATGAGTGCCGGTGTTTGAGGTATGGCACTTGGCACAATCCTCTCGAAAGACGTACATTTATTTCACCGCAAAAACCCTTCTGGAATAATGAAGACGATTCTCTAAAAGGGACACGTATTTAGCAGAATTCAACTTCGTTGCTCATAAATTTACACTACAACAAAGGATCCTCAGATATGTTTCATTAGTCATTCTTCGTAACCATAGCTTCCAATCGAGGTGATTTCATTAAGAGAGACTCGTTCGAAAAAGGACAGACCGCCTTCGCTTTACGCTGGCGGCTGTAAGAAGGGATTTCCGCCGAGACACAAGTCCGCTGTAACCCATTTTATGCAACTTCGTTAATTCTGTAACCAATGAAGGCTGATCCCTCTTGTCATGAGGAGAGTTTCTCGTTTATTTGCCTGAAAAAATCCACCATCATGCCACTATTCAATTCACCAACTATCTCACAAGTAAACCCAGTTAGACTTTAAGCTGTCTGCCTCATTTTAAACCATAGTCTGATTGTCCAATCATGCGTCTGCGGTAAATGTGATATATGACGGGCACCAACTATGCGAAACATCTTTCACGATCTACAAATTCTTTCGAGGCACGACGCGTTCTATTATTCTATCGTGTAACCTAAGCACGGGTTTTGAACGCAAAATCGACTACTAATAATAATATCTAGAATTGTTTAGCCATCTTGGTAACAGCAAAGGTAAAGTGACGGGGGGGGGGGACCTACAGCTTTACGATGAATCCGAACTACAAGTCGCAACATTATCTGAATACAAGACTATTCCTTTCTGTGTGTTGAGGGAGGGAGAGGGGGGGTGCTAATTTTCTGCTGGTCGGGGTCCCACCAACAGAAGTAGGTGAGGGCGTTAGCCACTAACTTCTATTCAAGAGGTTGTGGGTTCGAATCCTGGTGGGACGAATTTTCTAATCTTACGAAATATTTTATATAATTTTATATTACTTGAAAAGCTTAACGATTTTAAAATTAATGGTATTAATTTCTTTTTAAGGTTAAGCTTTTCAAGTAATATAAAATGATATAAAATATTTCGTAAGATTAGAATAAAAAAGCAGAAAATTTTTCAACTTAATTATATTTTAATTAAGTGCAAAAATTTGTTAATTAATTAAAAAGTTCTTTGAATGAAAGTTTAAAAAGGGAAGACAAAATCGTTTAAACTAATAATTATTAGATTTAATCCTTAATTTAGTTCGGAAAAGTGACCTGACCTTAAGATTTGGCTACAATAAATAAGTCGACTTAATATTGACACTGCTTCTCTTTTTATTCTACGTTCTTGTAACCGGGAACATACACATTTAATGGATCACCTGAACACTAAAACCCCCAATGTCAATCGCCCTTGACGATTGGTTGGGTTTTAGTCGTGATATTTTTGTTAGAAGTAACGAAAATATCACGACTTAACCTAACCAATCGTCTATATATATATACCAATTTGATGTGGCCAAGAAAGTAGGCTTTCTATAATTAATGAATTATAGTGAAATGAATGATTAGGGGTCACCAGTTTGGAAATACAGCCCAAACGGGCCTTTTCCGAAATTTGGACTGTTTCCGAATTTTTTCAAAATAAGATATTTAATGTAGATTTTTACGCTTTCACAAATGTCAGTCATTTTTTGGAGAATGAGCGGTTCAAAAGTTATGTTTGTTATTGTAATTTTGTATTAGGTAAAAAACTATAACAATACAGCTGAAAACTAATACAAGAGTAGTTGTATTCTTTAGTAATATTGGCTTATGTCACTAAGTATTTGTGTGAATAGATTTCGACCGTTATTTTTCTGTCCGATTAGGTCAACTGAATGCCCGATTAGGTCAACTGAATGCCCGATTAGGTCAACTGTACGCCCTTGATGATTGGTTAGGTTAAGTCGTGATATTTTCGTTAGTTTTAACGAAAATATCACAACTTAACCTAACCAATCGTCAAGGGCATACAGTTGACCTAACCGGGCATTCAATTAACTTATTAACTTAACCGGGCATTATATCCCATAAATAATTACAATAACAAACATAACTTTTGAACCGCTCATTTCTCCAAAAAAAGACGCATTTTTTTTAAATCAGCGTAAAAATCTACATTAAATATAATTTAAAAAAAATCGGACAGTCCAAATTTCGGAAAAGGCCCATAATTTGTTCACAGTGATTAACAATTCTATAACGGTATTTGTAAGGTTGTAACATATATTCTGCTCGATTTTTTAGTTAATCCAGAACAAAAATTAAAGGACTTGTAAGGACAAATTTGTTCGAATTTTTAGTTTAGTTTATTCGATTACTCCTAGATTGCTAATTTGTCGTATGGGGCTTCTGGTATTTAAATTTTCCGAGCCCGCCGATTGAGGGAAATTTACGGTCATGTACTTCTCTGGTCGATTGGTGTCTACAATCTCCTCCTGGTTTGCCTTTGTTTCGTTTGAAACCTTGTCGGAAAACAAAGATCAAAATGGTTGAGGCAGCAAATTTATTACAGAGGAACACTAAAGAAAGATCGGAGAAAATACAAAGGAAACGTTTCACTTGAGAGGATGGATCCCTCAGACTTCGTCGATTCAGCGTTATTCAAGTTATTTGATACTTTCAAGATCAGCCGAGGGTTCTTAGGACATCTCCTGATGAGTGGAAAAATCACCAAGACGATAGACGATCCCTCCTATTCATGTAAAGATTCAATGTTATCAACGACAGTGCTGAAAGGGGCGTGTATATGATAAAGAATTTCAATGCAACCATTACCAAAGCCGAGACTCAAAAGCAGTTCCTCTTACACGTAGTGGAAATGCACCGGCACTAATTTCCTGACCAGAATAAGTCGACATTGGCCACCGGTAAATGTTCAGGCGACTAGATTTCATGTATGATATTAAAGTGATAGCAATGCATTTGTGCCATCACTGAACGTTATATTGTGCGAATTCATTGGTTATCTAAATGTTATTTATCCAATTCACCCACTGTACATATTCTAATGCTTGAGCACCGAGTAAATACTCTCCGATTCCACTCAAATTTGTCTCAGAGTTTTATGTTCTTAAGTCTAATAAAAAAAAAGTACATGCTTGTTTGAATTTTTAATTTTCATTTATTTGAACCGCCCTAATTATAATATATATTTTTTTCTTTTAGGTAGCGGGGATGGCTGCGAAATTAATAATAGACGAGAGGGTGAGCTTGGTTTTAATGCATGGCATGGAATACCAGGTATTACAAATCGATGAATCGGTACAGAATTTAAATTCTGCACCGATTCTGTACTCTCTCATATATTGTTAATTTCGCAGCCATCCCCTTACCTAAAAGAAAAAATATATATTATAGTCGCGTAGGCAACAGATTTAGTGAGGTAATTTTTTTGAGGTATCGAGATTAAAAAGTTTATTTCATGACTTAACAGAAACCACATTTTGAGGCCTCAATTGCATCCCAAACACTTATCACGCCTTCTTAGTTCGATGGCACTGGGGTTAGATTAGATCGAGGTGAGGTGAGGTTTTGTGTACAAGTTTTAGACCTATGGATTTAAAAAAGTCGGTACCTCGATCGTGTGTGTGTGTGTGTGTGTGTGTGTGTGTGTGAATTTACGGTAACCGTGAAAATTTGTTAAGAACTAATCTCCAAAGAAATAATTTCTTTAAAATAACATTATTTTTATTGTTAGAAAAGTTTCACTATGCAATTTATATCCTCATTCAATTTCGTATAACTGAAAAATCAAACAAATGCGAAATGAACAAAAGAAAAAATAGTAAATAAATTCACTTTTTAAGTTTCGCAATTTTGTACTAAATAACGTTTATTTTTTCTCCAATAAATCTACGTAATAATCTCTAAAAAAAAAAAGGTTTTTAAAATATACTCCTTCGAAAATCCCGACTTGAAGAACCTCCATAATTGTTAATATTATCCATATTTTTAATAATGATAATAAAAATAAATTGAGTCCCATCTTACGAATATTTTAGATTACAACCATACCCAGCGTCACGAAAAAAAAAAACAATACAGATTTTTAAGTCTACGAGATAAAAAGTAATCTATTTGGAAACTCATTTCCTCACAGCGTGGGTGATAGTGTGCACCATTAGTTACCCGATCCCGGGTAATAACGGGGTAAGTGACCAATCGAGTCGAACCCAGGAGTCAGCAGCTGGGATCGAACCCAGCGCCTCATCGCCCAGATCCGACATGAAGGCTACCGAGTTACCGGAAGCTCAGTCTAGATGATAAATTAAAAAAATTATTTAAGGATGATTTTACGATTAAAATTTTTCGATCTAAATCATAAATCATAAATCACTACCTTTCACATTTTTCAGCTAAATCTTCACGAAAAACATTATTAATGGCTACGGAATTTCTTCGGTATTTCCTTCGGTATTAATAACTCTGAAAATGACTTAAATAACTTACTCATTTCGTTTGACAAATTCATTAAACATTCAAATCTAGATAAGGTAAAACGGTGCTACTATAGTATGCGGTCTACCTACGATTGGTTAGGTTTAGTCATGATATTTTCGTTAAAATTAACGAAAATATCATGACTAAACCTAACCAATCGTCAAGGGCGATTGACATTGGGATGTAAACAAGCAATTAGTAAACAAGAGAAGAAGCTATAATTAAAAAGTAGACCGCCGAATCGTAGGTAGACCGCATACTATAGTAGCACCCGTAAAACTTACCTTGCATTAAAGGCTTTATCTTTACTTAAAGAACGTAAAACTTGGTTTAGGTATATCTAAAATATTATGTGAAGCTTTAATTAATTTCAGAAGAAAAGGTAATTTAATAATTTGTAAATCTGACAAAGGAAACAATTATTATTATAATGAATAAAAAACTACTTAAATAAAATAAATCATTTATTGAACGATACTGACGGCTACGATCTTTGTTCGATGGGGTTCTTTAACTCCTTCGCAACATCTAAGGTCATACGGAGGGGGTTTACGTGGGATCCGAACCACGGGCAGCCGCGTCATCCGAACTCGGAGGACGGTTTCCCATCCAACTACCACCTAGACTCAATGTCGCTCAACTTCGTTGATCGACGAGAAGCGGTTACGACATTGGCCATAATGTAACCGTACCGCTTATAAAAAGGTTTTTTCCACTCTATGAAGATGTTGAGATGGATGTGTGGAGTGACGAGGAGGGATAGGGTCAGAAATGAGCATATAAGGGGAACAGTGAAGGTGGCGGAAGCATCTAAGAAGGTGCAGGAGGCCAGGCTGAGGTGGTATGGACACGTCAGGAGAAGAGAGGAGGAGTATGTGGGGCGCAGAGTGCTGGAGATGGAGTTGCCGGGACGGAGAAGAAGAGGAAGACCGAAGACGAGATGGAGGGACTGTGTGGTGGCGGACATCAGGGAGAAGGACGTGGAGGACGCGGTATACGACAGAGGAGAGTGGAGAAGACGAACCAAAAACAGCGACCCCATGTAAAGATGGGATAATAAGCTGCGGAAGAAGAAGAAGAAGAAGCATAAACTCGGGGAAATTTTAATAATCGATTTAAAATCTCAGTGAAAAATTATTCAAAGCTTTTGAATAAATTCGTCTATTATTTACCTACTGTAGTTTACCATGTCTGTGATTTACCTAAAATTCGTAAACCCGAGTTCTCTCTCAGACTCACTCTTTCATTTATTAATTTTGCAATTGTGCAAGTTCTATCAACTTTAGTTGCAAATATATCAAGTTCACATATAAAAACAATAGGACTTGGTTGACAAAATTAATAATATTGATCTCACAAATAAGACCATGGTGAGTTTTTATGTAGTGTGATCTCTCTATCTACTAAAGTACCAGTTGATCTTACTCTCGACCTTTTACAGTTTACAGGATCATTTAATATCAGATGAATTTTCTTTATTCATCCCGACTGAAATTTTCCTTAAACTTAAAAAGAACGTACCTTTCACGAGCTTATTTCAGTTGTAATGACCAATTTTTTAAACAGAGGACGGGACTTTGCGTGGGTTCGCCACTGCCACTTACATTCAGTAATCTATTCATGGAACTTTTCCAAAAGAAATATTTACCTGACATTGACATTATTATTATTTGCAAACGTTACGTTACGATGCGTACACACTACAGTAACAATATGATACAACTGTTGGGCAACTGTTGAGCAACGCTGAGGAAATCGTGTACACATTACAGCAACAATGAGCAACAATTATTAGCTACATTTATTGGTCAAAAAAATGGCGCAATAGAACAAACAGTTGAGCAATATTGCCGGTTCAGGCAATATTTCCCACTACAGATGGGAAACATTACGCAACCATCAGCAATATTTTTCTAGTGTGGACAACTGGACATGTGTGGATACATATTGCGCAATATTTATTCATACTTTCTGCAGTTTTACGCAGAGCTGGAGAAAGTTGCTGTTGTGTTGCGTGCAACATCGTTTCTCTTCGATATTTGACCGTAACAGTCAGTAACAATTAAAACGTGCGAGCAGTGGTCACAGGCTAAAACTTTAAATTTAATTAAAGCATATCGTTCACAAGAATTCTTGTGGAAAATTTTAACCAGAGACCATTCTGATCGAAACCAAAAATAGGATGTATTCTTTTTCACATAATTTTTGGTCCAATCAACTGCACAAATTATTTAAAATCAGAATTATTCATCCTTGCAAAATTCTTGAATAAATATCCATCCTCCATATGTATATCTTCCAGTAACTGGTTCCCGCTGTAGAGGCGTCTGCGGGTAAAATATGTTCTTCTCTACCATCTTCGTTGTCTCCATTTTTCTTGGGCAATGCACTTTTCATGATTAAAAATCCTGCAGCAGCTGAAACAGCGCAAACCGCTTCCGTCGACATTAAAATGTTTCTCCAATGTGGACAGACATATTACCCATATTGTACCACAAATGTTGGTAAAGTTTTGTCAATACTTGTTCAATGTATTGCGCCATATGTTGCGCTGTATGTTGCTGTAGTGCGTACACACCCTTAATTAATGATTCTTTGCAAAGAATCATTAATTAAGGGTGTGTACGCACTACAGCAACATATGGTTATATATATATATATATATATATATATAAAACTCCACACCAAAACTTTTATAGAAAACGAATTTTAAAACTCTTTGTTCTTTAGCTTACCGTTCACTGCCGCTTCTTTCCCTTCATTTCTATGAGCTCCCTTCCCTCATTTCCCACATATAGATTCCCTTAAGCATTAAAGTTTTTCGAGTCCATCTGGGCCAGATCTGAAACCGTAAATTTGGTGACAATTCTCGGACCCGATTACGAGCTCTCGTAAACGCTTTATTGCGACCGCCTTTTCGCTCCACAGTGAGGCACCGTCGATACTACCAGGCACTTTAATGGCACACCTTCAAATACCTTCGGTTTATAACTGGCACTTCTGCAGGAGCCTTATTTTTTTCCGTTGTACTATAGGTAGTCGCAGTGCCACTGAATTCAACCCACACTCAATCAAAGATGTTGGTTCAAGGAGAAAATTATGACAAAAACAAGACAACAAATAACTTTTATTACATAAATTTTATTTTGTTTCATAGAAAAAAGGAAAAGGCTTCCAATAATTTTTAATTCTATTTGCGTTCCCCAACTCTCGTAACGCTTGTCAAAATGAAATTTTACGACATTCGAAATGAACTTGCAACAAGAACATATTCTACGTAAAAGAATAATAGGAAGGTTGGAAAGCGAGTTACTGTGACCGTTACTTTTTTCAGTAACTTAACGGGTCACTGAGTTACGCTCGAAAGAGAGTAACTGATATCTTTTAACTTAGTTACTTTCTACGAGTAGCTCGTAACTTTGTAAGTTACAGTCACTCTAGTTTCACACTTAAAATAGACGTTTAGTTTGATATGCATTTTTTAGTTTGACAGTTTGACACTACGCCGAGGCGTGACCGTAAACAACCGACAATAGAAATGCTATCTAAAGGCCGTTTGCTGTTTGGCGCTTGTCAGGTAGACCAATGTTTAGTAGACTACGCGGGCTACGCTCACGTGCGAACAGCCTAGCTTTCGTAGGTACGCTTCGTGCAGCTCTTAACGATTTGTTAAAAAGTAACGAACTTTAGTTGGATCTTACGCCAATTTTTTCGATTTGTGAAATCAAGCGGAAATGGACTACGAGTAAAATTTCAGTCGGCTCTTAAATTCTTCTTCAGCCTGCTCGAGAATGCGGGTAGAGTACTTTCAGTCGTGTTTTCGGATGTCAATAAAAACAGTAAAAAACATACCATCAATGAAGACCCTGATGATGAAGTTTTAACACAGGACTCCCTTAGATCAGTGGTTCCCAACCGGTTTTGGCTTATGGCCCCCTTAAGAACCTTATTTTTTCCTGTGGCCCCCATAAGCATTATTTTCAGTAGGTAATATGCAGATTTAACTCTATTTTACAAAATAACATTTTCCTGTGGCCCCCTTCAAATGTGCCATGGCCCCCATGGAGCCATATGGCCCCCGGTTGGGAAACACTGCCTTAGATTATAAAATTACAAGATATTAATGTGACATTAGTGAAAGAGATAAATGCTTCTGCTCCATTTACTCTTAACAAAATCTGAAGTTACATTTTATGTATTTTAAAAAAACTAACTGCCAACTAAAACGTTGCCAGTTTGTTGCAAGATACTAACGAACGGCATATACATATCTTGGGAGTAATTATGTCTTCGGATGCAGAATTCAAAGAACACTATATAACGTTAAAATTACAAAGGCAACAAAAATAATAGGAATTATCTGGAGGAGTTTCCACATCATGCTAAAGACCTGGAAGAGTTTAGTTCTACCAGTAATAAAGTATCGCTCAATACCCAAGCTCATACAAAAAACGAGACATTGCAAACACAGAAGCTTTCCGTCAATTGGTCTTTATGTCAAAGGGAGAGGAAACGAAAGACGACTACAATCCATGAAACTCTAATCCTTGGAAAGAAGACGTGAGCGATACACAATAATATATATATGGAAAATACTCAAGGGATAAGGTCCCAAACTTTAGAAATGAAATAGACACACACTGAAATGCAAGAACAGGCAAATTCTGTACTGTCCCAGCTGCGGTGGAACAGTAGGCCATGAAAACGGAAATGGAAAATGCTCTCAGAACACGAAGCCCGAAACTCCTCAACGTGCTGCCAAAAAACTGAGGAACCTCCAGCACATCAACCCAGATACATTCGAGAACCAACTGGACAGGTTCTTGCGAAAAGTCCTTCACCAGCCATGCGTAATTGGCTACGAGAACAGAATGAGAGTAGGATTTAAAATATGAGCGCGCGTAGGCAACTGGGCATAAGTAGAGTCGAGTGTAATAATTCACCGATTCATTGTGGTAATTTTTTTTTGTGAGGCAACGCTTTTAGTACCTCGGAACATTAAAATAACACTGTACAACAGTGAAAAAAAAACGAAATGAGATCGTCATTTTTATGGCTAATTATATGTGTAGATTGCGAAAATAACTTTTATTTGTATCACCCACCGATTTTATGAAAATGACCCTATTTCATTGTATCATTTTGAGAACCACTGGTTCTCTGAACGCATCTTTTACATTTTGTTCAGTCATGCATATGCTGTGGTGGTGGTGGTGTTCGGCTCTGTGTTTTCACTTTGATTTTATGAAAAATTTCTTTCATTAATCATTTAAAACAAAATTGTCAGCCATATTTTATCATAAATCGGTGCTATGAGTGAGTATTATCGAATAACAGCTATCAAATTATGTATATTTCACCGACGACGTCTATATTGTGTGAAATTGTAAAATGATCTATCATTTTCTTATTTTACAGGTTTTTATTGATGTTATGCTACAATACCTAGAGAGTGCAAAAATTCGCCAGACAGGTTTTGTTATATTTGTGGGACATTAACGTTAAAACAGTATAAAAGGAAGTTGACTTCTCGTGTGAAAAAGCTTTAGGAATTATACTTCGCATGCAAAGTTGGTGATCAGGACAATCACTGGGCGCCTTATATCTGCTGTGTGAGATGTACAAGCTCGTTATCTGCATGGTTCAAAGGCACCGGTCCTGGTCTGAGATTCGCTGTCCCAATGGTATGGAGAGAGCCGCTGGACCATTCAATTGATTGCTATTTCTGCTTAACGAACATCACAGGTTTGAATTTTATTTTTCTGAATATACGTCAAATTTGGTGTTTTTAGCATATCCTGCACTGCATAATGTATTACACAATTATGCTATCTTAAGTAGTCAACAATGTCTATTGTCTCACATTACAGGTTGCAACAGAAAAGGGGAAAGAGGCTATAGTCTACCCAAATCTTCGTTCTGCTATGCGTCCTGTGGAACATTCTACAGATATATCCAAGCCTCGTCCTCCAGCTGAAATGCCGACCAATAACACAGACTCTGACAAATCGGAATCAGACGGCGAATGCTATGAAGCTCAAGTCGAGTCCAAGAAAGAACAATATCTCATCACGCAGCCTGAACTCAATGATTTGGTCCGTGATTTAATACTTACCAAGCAACAAAGTGAACTGCTGGCGGAAGACGTACGAATTACAGCATTCCGAAAGCGCTCCTTGGATTTGCAGGAATATTTCACAATGAAGAACAATCTTTGTTATTGCATTGATATGCATGGTCTGTTCGATGCTCTGGGTTTGTGCTATGAACCGAATCAGTGGAGATTGTTCATTGATGCATCTCTGTACAGTGTTAAGGGTGTACTGCTATACAATGGGAACACAATGCCTTCTGTTCCGATCGCTCATTCAGTCGTCTTGAGAGAAACGTATGACAATGTTGCTTTTATTCTGGACTATAAAATACAATGAACATGAATGGCTTATCTGCGCAGATTTGAAGGTTGTGGCTATTCTCAATGGACTGCAAACTGGCTATACGAAATACATGTGTTTCCTATGCAAGTGGGATAGCCGAGCAAGGTCTGAACACTACACACGCTCAGTATGGCCGCCGCGAGACAATTCCTCACCTGGATCTCACAACGTTATTCACGAACCACTCGTACGAAAGGAAAAGGTTATCTTGCCGCCACTTCACATAAAACTAGGGCTGATGAAACAATTTGCAAAGGCGTTGAAACAGGATAAGCCTGCCTTCAAATATCTAAAGGAAAAATTCCCAAAAATAAGTGATGCCAAGATTAAAGGCGGCATATTCGTCGGCCCTCAAATTCGCCAACTCATGCTAGACGAACACTTTGAAGCGGTGATGGATGAGGTTGAGTTGGCAGCCTGGCGTGCATTCAAAAACGTGTGCAGCGGTCTACTAGGAAAGACTAAATACGACAACTATGCTGCACTTGTGGATCAACTTAACAACTCATACCAACGTCTCGGATGTAAGATGTCATTGAAAATTCATTTTTTGCATTCACATCTCATTCTTTCCGGAAAACGCATCTGCTGTTAACGACGAACCGGGGAGAGATTCCACTAGGATATAGCCACAATGGAGAGCCGATACAAGGGGAAGTGGAGTCCTGCTACGCTGGCCGATTTCTGCTGGAATTTAAAGCGTGACCAACCAGAAGCATCACACAAACGCCAGCATAAATACAAATAATGTGTTGAAAACAGTATAATACGAGAGTTTTATGTTAATTTTGTGCATATATGTTGAAGTATAGCAATAATTAAACTGTTCCATATGATAAAGCCTATCTGTTTATCAATATATTCTTATTTTTTGGTATGAAGATTTTAAGCAATTACAAAAAAACGTGACGTGATAGAAAAAACTATTTTCAGATTTGGAATCAGCACCAGTGGCGGCTCGTGACTTTCAGTTATGGGGGCGCTGCCTCAGAAATTGCGAACAATTGTGTCGATTATATATATATATATATATATATATATAAGAGAGAGAAAGTCGAATAGATAAATAGATAACTACTCAGTCATAAAAATAAGTAAAATAGTATCATAAAATCAATTATAGGGTACTTACGCTTAACGGGTAATTTCGAATTTGCCAAAAATTTTATTTATAAACAAATTCCATTCTTCCGTTTTTATTCTGAGCGAAAAAATATTCTAAGAAATGAAAGCTATATATTGTAAATAATCCAATTATTATATAATTAACTTCAATCTCACAACAAAAAATAAATGATAACGAATCATTGATAAATGTAATTCGGAAATTAAATTTCGAATTAGCAAACGATACAGCAACACAACTACCACGTCAAACAAAAAATCGGCACTGCTCTGTCCACGGTGCTTTGGATCCTCTTAAACCCGCGATTCTGACTCGCTCTTCGTACGTCCGCCACCGAGGTTTCAAGCGTTTCGAACAAAATCTGGAACTGTTAAGTACGCAGTTCCACGGGAAGGCTGAAGCTACTTTCGTGATTCATTCGTTCGGCATTGAAATAGTTTAAGGAAAAAAGGATATAATCTGATTTAAAAACTCAAAGTTCATTGAAAAAAAACAATCAGAGAGGCTATTTTAAATATTTAAATATAAAGATCATAAGATCATGGGGGTGCTGCAGTTCCACAGTGCCTACCTGCGAGCCGCTCCTGATCAGCACACTCGAAATATTAAGAATGACCGAATGTTATTCCCGTTTTTCTGAACCGAAAATTTGTTGTACAGTGTAATTATACAAAATAATCAAGAAATATTTTTACTGTCTGAAAAGAGATATGTTGGTCTTGATTAGGTTAGCTTACGCTAAGTTAGATTACTTAAAGTTAGATTATATTAGGCTAGCTTAGATTAGCGTCCGAAACACTTATCACGCCCTTCTCGGTTCGATGGCACTGAGGTTAGGGTAGGTTAAATTAGGTTTAGGTAATTAGTTTTTGTAACGGATTTAAAAACGTCGGTACCTAACTTATACGGAGATGCGCACACGTGTGTGTTAAATAAAATAATAAATCTCAGCCTTATTCTACAATATGAAAATTTCCTTAATTTGTACGTTAATATTATTAAGTCATATTTTAGAATACTTTTCCTTTAAATTGCATAAAACGTTTTTTTTATTATCGATGATATTTATATTTAAATAAATTATTCATTAATTGTTTAAATTGTACAATTTTTCTTTAAAAAATAAAAAGCAAATTTCGGTATTTACTCAGTTTTAAACTGAATTTTAATGCGTTTTGAAATGTACCATAATTTTAACTTAATTGCAACGAACTCTCTTTAATTATGCAATATATTTTTCCTTAACCTTATATTGACATATTTTGCAATATACTGTATATGATTCTAAATTTTTTTACTCAATTTTAGTTTATTTACACTATATTAGCCTAAATATTAGGCTGATTAATCAAACTAAAACTTTAGGGCTAAGATTTTAAAACGTTACAAAAATGTTACATTAAGCAACCAGGTCTAGAAATAAAACTAGTTTAATGAAAAAATGAAATTTATTTTCCTAAAAATAAACAATTTCTTTCGCAGTATGAAAAATATACAAAAACTTTTGAGGTCTATCCAATACTATCCATTATGATTATGGAACTTCAAGAAACAATTCTTTTTTTTGTCTATACACAGATAAACTTGGCATTTTTTACAATACATGTAAGTACTACTCTTACAGTTTGGTAATTTGCAGCGACCTCTTTTCTCTTGGTATATTGGAAAATGGTCAAACTTATCCCCCCTAACTGCTTCTTGAGGAATTGGTTTGGTGTTATGTCCAATCTTTTTTTTATTTTGGTGCTCTACTTCAATGGAGGTATAAGGCCTACCCCTCTTTCTCAATTGATGCTTTACCCGCCCTACAAAGAGCATCAGCAATTGAATGTTTGAACTGTAACAAATGCAGCTGATTTTTCTGTGGAACACCTAGCCTATCACAGTCCCTTCTATACAGTAACCAACAAGTTGTTACGGTCATATCAAGAAAATGAAAGTAAATTTTATGGTAGTATTTCTTTGATCTTATTGAAATCCTATATAACCCTATAAGGGAGTCCAACAAATCAACCCCACCCATAAAGTGATTATAGGTCTGTACTGTTTTAGGACAACATACATCAACTTTACTCTTACTGATCTTATCCCACCTTTGGACAGTACCAATGGGATTAGCTGAAGCAAAAGTGAAAAGAAGAGTCGCAGCTCTGTTGTCATACCACTTCAAAACTCTCACAGTTGTACCCTCTACAACACCCTCCTTTTCATCATGTGCCCCTCTTCCTTTACTTTTTAGCTCTTTATCTGACAGCATTGTGCATCCCCGTAACCTATTTGAACGGACAGTTCCTAAACAATAAATTTGACGCTTCGCTAACTCACACACCAGTGGAAGGGATGTAAACCAGTTATCGAAATACAGATGATTTTTGTGACTTGGAATGACTTGAGCAAGCCTCGGAACTATATTTGAACTAGGTCCTAGACCTACACCATTGTCTGGAGGTTCAATTTTACCTGTATAAAGTTCAAAGTCATGAACTATGCCCTTTATGTCAATAAGTACAAAAACTTTATAGCCCCATTTGTGAGGTTTCTTTGGTATATATTGTTTGAGTGAAGTTGTGCCCTTGAATGGTATCATTTGCTCATCAATACAAAGCTTATGGTCAATTGGTATGTCATTGAACTTTTGACGAAAGTGAGTCAAAAGATGCCTAACTTTGTATAATTTGTCAAAATTTTCTTCCCCTGCTCTAGGCATCGAACTGTTGTCATTGAAGTGAATGAATTTTTTTATTTTTTCAAACCTAGTTCTACTCATGACATTGCTAATCTGATCAATATTGAAATTTAGAGACCAATACAATCGTGTACGTGGAAGAACAACAATGGACATATTCATTATAATCCCCAGAAATCGTTCTAATTCTGACAAAGTAAGGTTTAGTGGTTTTGCTGGATCATTTTGAACTGCATATATATTGGACTGTTTTACAATATGTTCACTAATTGAAATATCAAAAAATTACCTAAAGTACTGTATTGGAGCTAAAACAGACAGAGTATCAGGTAAGTGGCCTAACCACTTTGGTTCTTCAAGTGGAGCAGCAGTGTTTGGCACAGTTTTCCAGATAGTTGTTCTTCTGTCTTGTGTTGACTCCATAGGCCTAAATGGTGTAGTTGGAGATAAGCATTCTGGTGAAACTTCATCTATAAAGGAAAATAAAATTTAGTGTACTATTCCACTATGTATAATAATAATAATAATAATAATAAATTCAAAATGAAAAACAAATTACCAGAATCGGTGCTCTCGTCAGTATCTTCATTATCATCATTTGGTGGTAGATATTCATCCTCTGAGTCCTCCAATAAATCATCATCACTTTCTCCAAACTGCCCTCCAGTAACAGCAGCTCTAGACTTTCTTCCATAAAATGTGCTTATGTTCATAACTGTAGATGCAGGTTTTCATTAGGAACTTAAAAATATATAAATATTACAATATCCTCATACACAAGCCTAGTTATATGTCCATAAATTATCATTTGTGGTCAGACTCACCAGATATGTAATGTTTAGATTTGATGAGCCTAGACCTATCATTATGCATTTTATTACCAAAGTGGTTAATATTCGTTTTAATGTCCCTTTCATTTTCGATAGAGTTAATTTTCTGCTATATTCAACCAAAACAAGAATACTTTATTCAATACTAATTTTGGCATAAATTCCTATTTATCGAGATATTTACTTTTGAAATTATTAAATTTTGGCGTCCATTATTATTTCTTCACTCGTCAAAACACCAAAATACACCAGAAAAATATGTTTTCGTGTCAAAAACGAGGGGGCAGTTAAAACGAATCTTTACCACGAAAGTTTCCTTACTATGCATAAATACATTAAACTAATGCAGAAAAAATAAATTACAAAGCAAAATCTTACCTATAAAGTACTCTTTAGGCTTTCCAAAAAATAGGCAACACTATTACTCGCACATTCGAAAGAACACTGTGCTATACTGCTATACTTTGTAATTCTAAAATACATATTTGTGTGATTGAGGTGCCATTTCGTAAATAGCGTTTTTGGAATATTGAATGTCTGTTGAGTTGAGCGCGCAATCGGTAAAGTTTCAGTATTAATATATTTTAATACATTATTTTAAACGTTACAGAAATGTCACATATGTCAATATAGGGTTGTACGATAACTTCTCACCGAAAGGCCGAGCCCAGGGACCATTTGAAATGAGAAAGAATTTGGCAACAAACCAATATTTTGAATGAAGTTTCTTAAATAATCTCATTTTGAACGGTTTCTTTGTTCTCGCAGAAGTTGAAATAAGGTTTTTATAACTTTCATTTCCATTCAAAAATGAAAGAAAGTGATACGAAATATTTTTCAGAATTGAAGAAAAGCTTAAAGTAAGACCATGAACGAAGTAAAAACACGACAAAATAACGATTTTATCGTCAAGAAGAAAGAAAAAATATAAACACGTTGTTGTTTTTTTGTTTTTTTGGAAGAAATGAAATACGTTCTCATTTTCTTAATTTAGAAACCTTTTAAAGGAAAAAATTGCCGATAAATAAATTTGGGAAAACCATAACAAAAGACAGTTCTATAAGTTTTATCGAATATTACCACGCAATAACTCAGGCAACCAGATATATATATATATCAACGGTAGAGTATAGGCATAACGGTAGAGTATAGAAATAAGTGAACGTGTATGTATAGATATAGAACTTAAAGAGGTACATTACAGGCATAGAAATATTACTTCTATACTTCCCTATACTTTTGGAATACTAAGATCGACGTAATAATAACTAATTTGGAACATGTCGTTTCTCCGAAGTAATTCACAATCTACCTTTAATTAAAAAAAAATAAAGCAACTGGCAACTGAAAAAATTGGCAACTTTTCTCTGCATGTTACTGTAGATTCTCTAAATTCTGAAAATAACGTACACTGTAAGCAATAACGTTCGTTATGATATGAAATTTTTAACCGTTTAGAGCCCTGTTACGTGTTAAAATAAATTAACTTACTGACCCTCTTTTTAACCTTATAAACTAAAAAACTACACCCAAAAGGTAATCTATACGGCAGCATTTTTCAACCAAGGAGTCGCTAAGCAATTTTCAACCAAGGAGTCGCTAAGCAATTTTCTTGGGATCGCTGCGACATAAGTTATACTACAAATTATTTTTCCTTGAAAAATATTGATATGTGTAAATGTAAATGTGTAATTTTTCATTTTTGTAATTACAAGCGATAAATACTTAATTTAAAAAAAATGTAATCACGCTGAAAGTACTTTTCCTTTGATTTACATACGTTACGTTAGATTTTGGTGGGGACGCGGACGTTGGAAGGATTGGGGAAATGGGTCCCACACATTTAAAGGCTGAGAACTGCTGTTATACAGTCAATGTTTGGAACGGTTTATTACTTGATGGTCAAATTAAGGTGTTTACCAATAAAGAGACCTTCGCTGTACACAGGAAAGTTTCAGTTATAGATTAGGTTAGGTTTGGTTGGCATACGTTAGGTTAGGATGTACTTGGTTAGGCTTAGGTTAAGTTGGGTTATTAGTGTCTCGATGAAATTTCCTATCGACGAAGTGTGCAAAAGTCCGAAGAGGACTCCTGTCAAAGCAACTGGCTCGTCGTCCGCTAACTTTGGGTCTTGAATAGCCAAGTAACAGATTACAAACTTTTACCAGTTCTTCAACATAAAAGGAGAGCGAGTGGTTGTAATTCGCATTAAACATCAGTGTAAATTTAAAGATACAACATGTGTAAAATTGTGTTAAAAATTGTTTTGCTTCCAGCTTTTGCCCACAAGTATCTGTCTATCTTCGGGTCTTTTTATTCTTTGGGTAACATTTATAAATATTTCATAATATGAATAACCGATAATTACTAAACCAAAAATCTCTCTACGCGGTTTTTAAATTTTATCCTTCTGGTTGATTTTACTGTTACATTTATGGGATTTCCCCTTATTTCGTTCTCCTCAATCATTTCCAAGATCTTATTACATCGTGCCGTGTCTATTTAACATTATCATTTTACAACCCATTAAGAAAGTAACACAATATACTTTTGGAGAAAATACAAATGATACAATGTGGTAAGTTTAGTTTTAAAATACTGAAACTATAATTTGGTGTATAGTGTGTTTCATAAGTCCTTTTACCTCCTTACACTATTCTAATAGGAAATAATTCAGGGGGAAAGGCACTTATGGAACACCCTGTATACTTCAATAAACCGTGTTAATATTCCTTATACACGTTCGACTATTTATAATTTTATATTAATGTGGCCATGAGTAATGAAAATAACCCAAAATTTTCTTCCTTGTAAAAAGAAAAAAAAAAAAAAAGCCTAAAAATTGGGCTAGTCATTTTGCGTGTTCATCCATCTTCCATTTTACGTCAGATAATGAGAATAACCCAACTAACAGAACTTTGTGTATTACTAATACTTTAATTAATTGTTTTATTTCAAATTAATATATCATAGGTATATAAGTATAAGTATGGCTATAAGCATCGAAATTTGTTTCTGTATATGTGTGTATGTATGTGTGTATGTATGTATAAAGAAGACCAGACACCTGGCTGAGGACAATTCCAAATAAACCGGGTGTGTGTGTGGCTATGTAAACTGAAGAAGTGAAGAAAGCAATTCTCTCCTTCACGAATCCTATTCTAGAGGTAGGGCACGAGCCTGACTTTCATGCGATAAGGGATCAACGCGCAAAACTTTTACCTGGTTACAATGTGTATATGGTGCTTGAAAAACAGTCTGAAATAAAATTTTAAAAATCATATCTTTTCAACAAAGTGACTTAAGCATAAACGATGTTGCTGTAGTAGTAGCTGAACTCACCAAATTTACGTTAATTATATATGTAAGTATAATGAACTAATTATTTTGTAATTATTAATATATATATATATATATATATATATATATATATATATAATATATATATATATATATATATATATACACAGGGTGGGCCGTAAGTTTCCATACATAGGAAAAATAAACATTTTTTTATGGACAACCATTTTTATTTATATAATATGCTCTACATGGTTGCCATTGTTTTGAAAACACATTTCAATACGTGTTCCCCACTGTTGATGAACACGCATTAGCACAGTTGACGTTATGCTTGTAATGGCGTTGGTGATACGTTCCTTTAGATGATTTATGTCTCGTATCTTTTCCTGATACACCATGGCCTTCAGTGCCCCCAAAGATAGAAATCAAGGGGGGTGAGATCTGGGGATCTGGGAGGCCACTCCACAGGACCACACCGACCAATCCAAGCATCCGGAAACTGCTGATCCAAATACCGACGCACGTGAAGACCATAATGAGGTGGAGCTCCATCTTGCTGGAAGTAAACTGGGAAGTTACCTTCCTCGTTTAGTAGGGATGGGAAAATCTCTTCTTGCAACATGTTAAGATACCTTTCGGCTTAAGATTTCCACTGACAAAAATTGGTCCAATAATTCTGTCACCCCATATCCCGGCCCACACCATCACTTTACCGGCACCTTGCATCTTCGTCGGACTCAGCCAGTTAGGGTTAGCATTACTTCAATAACGTATGTTTTGCCGATTAACCTCTCCATTGACGTAAAAATTTGCTTCATCAGTAAACAAGATCTTAGTTGAAAAGTTTGCATCCTCGTTCACTTTGGTTAATGCCCATTCACAGAATTCCATCCGTCTATCCGGGTCGTCTTCACTCAAATGCTGTGCCATATGCAATTTGTATGGATGCCATTTGTTTGCTTTCAAAATGCGCCTGATACTCGATCTGCTGACACCACTTTCTGCAGACAACCGTCGTGTACTTTTTCTGGGACTCCGTGTAAGCGCTGTAAGTATCGTAGCTGTTGTGTCTTCATCGGTGGCTGTACGTCTTGGACCACTTCGCGGTTGATCTGCAACATTTCCAGTTTTCTGAAACTTGTTAATAAGTTTTGCCACAGTGTGTGTGATGTTCGTTCCATGTTGTCTGTTAAAGTTCATTGCAACCATGCGACTGCTTCCCGACTCAGCCATCAGTATGATTTCAATTCGTTGCTCTTTCGTCAAACGCATATTCTTAGGGTATCTGAAACATAAAAACAAACGTTTAATTTTCCTATGTATGGAAACTTACGGCCCACCCTGTATATATATATATATATATATATATATATATATATATATATATATATATATATATATATATACATATACATACACACACATAGATGGTTGACAAAAGTAAATAGACACCAGGATAACTGTCATCAAAAACAAATGGCAAAGTTCATCAGTGGAATGCTAGAACGCGCGTCAACTTTACATAATCCAAAGGGAAGAGCAACAGTCTTTTAACAGTCACTCCGTGCTTCGTGTGGGACGGCTATGATACACCTGACCTCTCATCTTTCTACTCTCTCTGATTGGGGCAGAAAAACCTTGTGGCTTTTAATACCTCAAAAACACAGTACCTCCATCTGTCTACTCGTCACAATCTTCCACACAATCTTTCCCTTATCTTCAACAATACACAACTCAATCCTTTCTCTTTTCTTAACATTCTTGGCGTTTTCTTTCCTCACTTTCCTGGAAAGATCACGTATACTCTTTCTAAAACAGCTTCTAAGAGGTTAGGTGTGCTGTACCGGCTGCGCAGTTTTTTCATCCCGTCTCTGTACACGTGTCTCGTCCGCCCCTGTATGGAGTACCCTTCTTACGTGTGAGGAGGTTCATCTCACACAGCTCTACTTGACCGTGTGCAATCAAAAACTTTTCGTCTAATCAATTCCGCACCTCTGACTGTCTTCAATCCTTCTCTCTTCGCCACAGTGTTGCTTTACTCTCTTTAGTATCGCTATTATAACCAACACTGCTCTTCTGAACTCTCTAACCGCGTTCCTCCTCCTTTAAGGAAAGCACGCAGTACCAGACTTTCGACACATTCTCATTCCTTTTCTGTCCAACTCTCTGGCGTAAGGGTTAATCTGTATTTTCAATCTTTTATCAACTCAACCGGTGAACTCTGGAATAACCTTCCTCACTCCATCTTTCCCCCACCTCCAATCTTTCCTATATAAAAACACAATTCTAAATATATTGATTCAATAAATCTTTTATTATTTAATGACTTTTATTATAAAAAAAAACCAACTGAAAATGTCTATTTACTTCTGGCAACCCTATGTACAAGGAGACTGAGGTAAAATGTGCAGCATAAAGGAAGTTTCGTCCTCGCGTCGCTGGGCCTCTTCCCACTACATCAAACGGGAATAATAATAATTACTGAACAGTTAACTAGGCATTTTTAATAAAGCAAATGATAAAAGGTGATATGCTCAAACGCTGCACTTGAAAGGAAAATTTTAATTTCCTGGCAGCTGCATTTTCGGGTGAGGAAGGACAATTCATTATACAGTAATTTACATATCATATGAAGCGTATATTAAAGTATAACAAGAAACGGTAAAACGGCAAAATTACAGTAACAAATTAACTTGTATAAACGTTATATACATATACAGAGTGGTATAAAGGTTACGATCGGATTAGTTTTGTTGTAAGCTAGCGTATAACGAAGCAAACCAGCAAGTTTACACCCGTCAGTGTACATGAAATTTATACAGACACTGTTGATATTTGAGGGATGTACGTCGAAAAATTATGTTATAGAAAAGTAAAATAAATATATTCCATTCAATCGTGACTTTTGGACTACCCTGTACAGTGTGCATAATATGCAACGCAAATTTTCCCACGATACTGAGTAACGTAAGTACACTGCGTTCCAAATTATTAAGCAGATTACATTTTCTCCAATGTTTTCAAAAGTTTTTCCCCGATTTCAATGAAATTTGTAGCAAATAATCACTATATATAGCAGCATTGATGGTATTCATTTCGATAAAATATTTTGATAATTAAAATAATTATCTCATTTTATTGAAAAATATGTAAAATATTGTGTTCCGAATTATTAAGCAAGTATTCTATTTACGGATCTAAATGGTGAAAATGGGTAAGAAGAAGGATTTAACATTAACTGAGAAAAGAAAAATAGTCAAGTTACTCTGAAAATATAAAATCTATTGAAATTGCGAAGCAGTTTGGCAGAGCTTATCGAACTGTAAACAAGTTTGTAGCGGAGGGTACCAAACTAAGGCAGCGAAGTGATAAAGGAGCTATAAGAAAAGTGACAAGGCGGCAGATATCTGTAATCAAACACAAATTGCAAAGCATCCATTGTCCTCAAGTAAAGAGGTTTTTGAGCAGGCTGGCATACATAATGTACCAAGAACATCTCTATGTGGAATCCTCCAAACAATTGGCAAGACGTGTAAACCTACGACTCAGTCACCATTTAACACCCAGGTACAAGAAGCAGCGTGTTGAATGGGCGCGTCAGTAAGTGAAAACAGATTTTAATACTGTATTGTTCACCGATGAATGAAAAGCAACCTTTGAGGGACTTGATGTTTGGTCAAGAAGATGGATTGCTGAGAGCCAATTTCTAACATCGAGATTAAGACGCCAACAAGATGGAGGTAGTGTCATGTTTTGGGCAGGATTGATAGGCAATGAAGTAGCTGTCCCATACAGAGTGCCTGATGGTGTAAAAATGAATGCCCAGTCTTACACAAACTTTCTAAAAGAAAACCTCATTCCATGGTAGAGATTGACCCTTAGCAATCCATCTTCTTGACCAACCATCAAGTCCCTCAAGGGTTGCTCTTCATTCATCGGTGAACAACACAGTATTAAAATCTGTTTTCACGTACTGACGCGCCCATTCAACACGCTGCTTCTTGTACCTGGGTGTTAAATGGTGACTGAGTCGTAGGTTTACACGTCTTGCCAATTGTTTGGAGGATTCCACATCGAGATGTTTTTGGTACATTATGTATGCCAGCCTGCTCAAAAACCTCTTTACTTGAGGACAATGGATGCTTTGCAATTTGCGCTTGATTACAGATATCTGCCGCCTTGTCACTTTTCTTATAGCTCCTTTATCACTTCGCTGCCTCAGTTTGGTACCCTCCGCTACAAACTTGTTTACAGTTCGATAAGCTCTGCCAAACTGCCTCGCAATTTCAATAGATTTTATATTTTCAGCGAGTAACTTGACTATTTTTCTTTTCTCAGTTAGTGTTAAATCCTTCTTCTTACCCATTTTCACCATTTAGATTTGTAAATACAGGGTGTCCCATAAGTCCGGCATCATAGGAGAAATTCATATTTTTCTATTTCTACAAACCATAATTCATATTTTTCTCTTTCTACAGGCCATAATGTCTGTGAGCAAGGAAGAACGAATCCAGATAATTCTACTCATAGGAAATCGGAGTCAAAGAGAGGCCGCTGCTGAATTTAACAGACTGCATCCAGACCGCGAGCCAATAACACAGAGTTGTGTGTCTGGATGCAGTCTGTTAAATTCAGCAGCGGCCTCTCTTTGACTCCGATTTCCTATGAGTAGAATTATCTGGATTCGTTCTTCCTTGCTCACAGACATTATGGCCTGTAGAAAGAGAAAAATATGAATTATGGTTTGTAGAAATAGAAAAATATGAATTTCCCCCTATGATGCCGGACTTATGGGACACCCTGTAGAATACTTGCTTAATAATTCGGAACATCATATTTTTCAATAAAAAGAGAATTATTTTAATTATCAAAATATTTTATCGAAATGAATACCATCAGTGTTGCTATATATAGTAATTATTTGCTATAAATTTCATTGAAATTGGTGAAAAACTTTTAAAAACATTGGAGAAAATGCAATTTGCTTAATAATTTGGAACGTAGTGTATATGATGAAGCTCAGTTTGAATATACTTCTGAAAACGGTAAAAACTCATTTAAAAACGGACAATCTATTAACTCTATTTAAACTTTAAAAAACCGTTACTCTTAAAAAGAACCTCGTAATGAAAAAGAAAAGCCATTTTCCTTAAGAGAATATATATGAGGTGTTACACCAACTACAAAAAGACCGCATCTTCATATTTGAGTGAATATAAACTGCACGTTTATATTATTAAATACGAAAGTAAAATTTTATTATTATACATTCTCTTCACTCAGAACAGAATAAAAATGCCTCTCTCTCTATTCACGTAGAGTATAATAGCCCCCTTATTCTATTAACTAAGGGCATAATGCTTTATCATACGACTGACAATAAAGTTCTCATTCCTCCAAAATTCTATAAATCAGACACATAAAATGGAAACCATAAAAAATGAAGAATCTAAAGGCATAAGAATATTACAAAGAAAATAGGAAAAAAGTAAAAAAATACTTAACCGTGCCAATATATAAAATATTGGTATCTGATATTGATATATATATATATATATATATATAATATTTAGGAGAAATCCAATGACAAGGAGAAATGTAAATGCCATGAAAAGTCTTCTTTAATGCGCAACGTTTCGAGCAAATACGCTCATCTTCAGGCTGTATGATAACAATGTGAAATTAAAATCAATAATTGAATGAAAAACCAGACATTGGCAGCACTGTTCGCTCTCTCAGGGCTAGATTTTATTCGCATATGGGAATAAGTGGCCGAACAGGTAAAATTTTAAAAACTAAAGAAGTTTCTAGCATTCGGGAACACAGTATCAAATGTAAAACTGATGTCACTTTAGAAAATTTTAAAATTCTTGGTTGTAATACTTGTCCCAACTCACTTAGGATTCTGGAATCGCTTTATATTAAAACTTTGACCCCGACGTTAAATGTTGACTCATCAGCCGTCCCTTTAAACTTTTTATAATCCCTCCTCCTTCCCCAATTCCTTATAATCCCCCCTTCCCCAATCGCCCTCACCATCTTATCTTATCTTATCTTATCTTATCTTATCTTATGTTTTTCTCGTTTTGTACTTAAATCAGTCTAGCCTCGGAAATTGCAGTGAAAGGTTAGTTAGTTTTCATTATTCCAGTGTACTATTGTTAATTTTTCCAGTGTATTAATTTCACATTTACTATATGTATTTAAAAATAGCTTCTTAATTTTAAATGTAAATCTGTATAACTTAGAATTTAACCCTCTTTTTTCAGTCTTTTAAAGTTTGCCTTTATGAATAGGTTATAGAAATTTTCTTTGTCTGGTTTTTCATTCAATTATTGATTTTAATTTCACATTGTTATCATACAGCCTGAAGATGAGCGTATTTGCTCGAAACGTTGCGCATTAAAGAAGACTTTTCATGGCATTTACATTTCTCCTTGTCATTGGATTTCTCCTAAATATTAAATTGAAGCTCTGTAGAAGCAACCCGCATGATTATATATATATATATATATATATATATATATAAGGGTTCAAAAATAGAGAGGGGACAATTTTTAATATAATTTCCGCTCAGTATTCTTATGCCATAACCAATAAATAACTTCAGCAACGCATTCAACAATAAATTTTGACCTTTTTCATTACATGTCTAAAATGATACGAACAAAAAATGTAGTGGAAATATTATATGAATGTACGATATATAAAAAAAAAAAAATCATGGAATATATACTAGGGGCAGTCAATATATTTTTACCCACCCTTTTTTCTAGGCCATGGGTCTGAAATGTCTTTCGGGCCGTAAGTTTGAACTTTCTGCGCTTCACATAATCGAATTTTTCCACTTTGAACCTCCCCTCCTTGTATAAAACCGCTTTTAAACACCCTTGGATAAAACCATGGTTAACGCAGTTTCGAAAATGGCGTCTGACAGTGATGTGCGTCGTAAACAGAGAGCTGTTATCGAGTTCTTAATCGCACAGAAGGAAACAGTTGGAAATATTCAAAAACGTCTACAAAACGTTTACGGAGATGCTGTTGTTGATCGAAGCACAGTTGGACGCTGGTCTAAACGTGTGAGATCATCGGAGAGAGGGAGAGCCAGCCTCGATGATGAGCCACGCAGCAGTCGGTCGCCCGGCATCGGCTGTGACATCTCACACTGTGCAACGTGCTAACAGCATCATTCGATCAAATCGGCGCGTGTTAATACGATAATTCAGCAACTGGGATACTCAAGTGTGTTCACGGTTTGTTCATCGCGAACTGACTGAAGATCACAAAGCCCAAAGAAAAGAAATTGCTTCCGAGTCGTTGGTTCGATACAAGACAGAAGGGGATGACTTCCTTTCACGAATTGTGACTGGGGGTGAGACTTGGGCACACCACTTTGAACCTGAAACAAAACGCCAATCCATGGAGTGGCATCACGCAGACTCCCCACGCAAGAAAAAGTTCAAAATGGCTCCCTCTACACGAAAGGTTATGGCCACCATCTTCTGGGACATGAAAGGGGTGATTCTGGTAGACATTATGAAGAAAGGACAAACAATCAACTCGGGAGGCATATATTGCTACCCTACAGAGACTCCAGAGACGTATAAAGCGAGTTCGACCGGAGAGAAAACTGGAAGACGTCCTTCTTTTGCACGATAACGCAACACCACACAACAGTTTGCAAACAAGAGAGGCCATCACAAAAATGCGCTCGACTGTGTTACCCCACCCTCCATACAGCCCGGATCTGGCACCTTCCGACTTCCATTTGTTTGGGCCAATGAAGGATGCTATCGTGGAAGAAAGTTTCAGAGTGACGATGAGGTTGTTGAGGAGGTTAAGAGGTGGCTCCAGCGGACTTTTACCAGCAAGGAATAAAGGTCCTTGTTTCGAGGTGGAGGAAAGCCGTAGAAAAGGATGGAAACTATGTGGAAAAATAAAAACTTATAAAAAAGGTATGTAACTACTTGTGTACAAAATTTCTGGAACTTACAAGGAAACTTGGTAAGAAAAAAAAAAGGTGGGGCAAAATGTATTGAGTGGCACTCGTAATATAATAAAATATTGGTATAAAAATATAAAATATAAGACCATTGGAGTTACTGATTCCATCTTTAGGTCTCTTGTTAAGGTAAAATTCTACCCTTTTTAGATTTCCAAAGAACATATAATAGAAATGAGATCTGTCGTAATAAAAATAGCCTGAAATAGGAAGGAAGCAATTCATTTTTCAGCTCTCTTTTTTTTTTTCTTTCATCTGAGAATAAAGCAAAAAAAAAAAAAAGAAAAATTATATAAAGAAAGACAAATAAGAAAACCTTAAAATCCTCAGTACAGAACTGACATTAGTTTTAAAAGTAGCGAACTGCCATTAAAAAAGGTATAAAAAATACCTATAAAAACTCTTAAACTACCGTCAAAAAGTGTGAAAATGACCATAAATGGAGTGACAAAATGCCATTAAAAAGTGTAAGTTAAAATATCATTAAAAGTGCCAAAATACCGTTAAAAATGTTAAGTACGTGTTAAAAGTGACAAAATATCTTTAAAAACAGCCAAAATACCGTTCCAAAAGGGTTTCTCGCCATAACATTCCCATTTTCATCCTCGACATTTCCTGTTTCATATATTAGATTAGTCCAGATTAGATCAAGTTAAATCAGTTACGGTTAGTTTAAGAGAAAATGAACCGTTAATTCTTCTTTTCGGAACGTTAAACGCACTTCTCATATATATATATATATATATATATATATATATATATATAACGTAAAGAACGACGCTTGCATTGGAGAACATTCCGCGCAAGATGAGGAGGGAGAAGGAACAAATGAAAAAATGAAGTAACCACCCGGGAATCGAACCCGGGATCTTCCGATTGCCGGTCAGATATGATAACCACTACTACACCATGGTCCTCACTCGATCAGAAGTCGTAATTCTCCTACATACGCGTATGTAGGAGAATTACGACTTCTGATCGAGTGAGGACCATGGTGTAGTGGTTATCATATTTGACCGGCAATCGGAAGATCCCGGGTTCGATTCCCAGGTGGTTACCTCATTTTTTCATTCTCCCTCCTCATCTTGCGCGGCTGTTCTCCTATACAAGCGTCGTTCTTTACGTTAATTATACTGCGTGTTCTTTGCAGTTGAAATGTATATATATATATATATATATATAATATATATATAATATATATATATATATATACTGGATGTCCCATAGGTCGGGTCTCATATTACAACGTAATACATTAGAACCAAGATAAATGTTCAAATTGATGTCTCGTTTTGGAACCTTTTTTGTTCCAGGTGGTGTAGTGGTTAGCGTCGCTGACTACGAATCCATCGGCCCCGGGATCGAGACCCGATGACGGCAGCAAAACCCAGCTGTTCATCCTTCCACATAATAAAGAAAGTGGTTGGTAGATAAATGGGTACCCTGGGTGGCCTAGTGGTTAAGACACTGGGCTGCTGGTGGGCCGTGGTCCGGATTCCACGTTAAACTGTAGGTCTAAGGTGGAGTGAAAAGTTTGATCTTCGTCAGAATGAACAATTCGGGCGGAAGCTAACCAAAGGTTAAGGCCTCCGGAAGCCTTTTCCTCACGAATGTAACTCACTAACAAGACATCAATTCGATTTCCTATGAGACCGGACTTAT
>JAJOZX010016774.1:0-12500 GCA_023014485.1 Bathynomus jamesi | reverse complement strand
GGATTCTCCGTGAAGAGCAAGCATAACATCGTTCATCCGAACGTAGACTCAGCGATCAGACCGATCCCTCACGATTCCGGTACTTCCACAGCATGGACTCGATTCTTTAGAAAACGAAAGGGAATCCGACGAAGGTGCGATTGGCGGAGATGCGGGACCTTCGGCCGAGCTTGACTACACACCTGACGAAGAGCAGTCGGAGCCGGAGAGGCTACCTAAAACGAGTTGAATGACGTCATTAGAGACCTAGCCCTCTCCAAAGAGAAATCAGAACTTCTCTCCTCGAGACTCGAGCAGAAACACTTACTCGAGAAGAACGTCCGAGTGTGTCATTATCGAAAACGAAACCATGATTTGGTGACATTCTTTACAGTAGACGGTCCGCTCTGCTATTGCCATGATATCAATGGACTTTTCGAGAACTTGTCACAGGTACACACACCATCTGAGTGGCGCCTCTTCATTGATTCCTCACAGCGAAGCTTTGAAAGCGGTTTCCTGCATAACGGGAACTTAAAGCCGTCCATCCCGATCGCCCACTCCGTTCATCTAAAGGAGACGTACGATAACATGAATATACTACTAGAAGCAATCCAATACAACACACATCAATGGAATATCTGTGGTGATCTCAAAGTCATTGGTATGTTAATGGGCATGCAAGGAGGGTTCACGAAATACTGTTGTCTCCTATGCCTATGGGACAGCTGTGCTACCGCGGATCATTACATCAAACGTGACTAGCATCAAAGAAGCACATACGAGCCAGTAACGGGTAGTGTCCAGTGTGTTCCTTTAGTTGATCCAAAGATTTTCCTGCCACCTCTCCACATTAAGTTCGGCTTAGTGAAAAATTTTGTGAAAGCGATGGGTAAGGCGAATTCGAGAGGGTTTCGATACCATGTTGAGAAATTTGCAAACATCAGTGCAGCGAAATTGAAGGATGCAATCTTTGTGGGGCCGCAAATCAGGGAGGTTCTGCAGGATAAAGGCTTTGAAGAAAGCCTCAATGCCTTAGAACTAAAAGCATGGCAGGCTTTCAAATGGATTTGTGGAAACTTCTTGGGTAACCACAAGTCTCCCGCATACAAAGATGGAGTTCAGAAACTGCTCGATGCATATTAAGAAATGGGCTATCGCATGTCCTTGAAAATACATTTTTTACATTCGCATCTAGATTTCTTTCCCGAAAACCTTGGCGCGTTGAGTGACGAACAGGGGGAACGCTTCCATCAAGACATCCAGTCAATGGAAAATCGCTACCAAGGTTTCTGGAACGAAAGTATGCTGGCAGACTTCTGCTGGATATTGTATCGCGACGATCCGAACAAGGTTTAAAAAAAAAAATCGTACTCGCAACGTTTTTAGGTCGGTGTACATTTCTTTTTATGAATAAAGTTGTACTTTTACGATAAATTGTGCTGAAATTAACACCAGTCATATTTCGATAACTAGATGTGCTAGAGGAAAGCGGAAAACAGATTTGGAATCAGCGTACAAAACCGGTCTAGAAGAGAGAGTATACATTTTTGATGAAAGAAAAAGTGTAATGGAATAAATGTACATTACTATTGTTTATTCATTTCTCGTGTGATTGTTTATCTTTTATCTTTCATGTCTAATATGGATTTCTTTGTACAGTATTGGTATCATACCTTCGACAAGGATTTTGTATTTGTTTTATATCGCTAATAATAATTTAAGATAAATACATACCCTAATTAATAATTTTTATTCAAGAGTTATTTATTATTAATAAGAACTATGTTTTATTTTTAATTAAGAGCCCAGTAAAGCCTAACGCTTAAGGGCCAAATTAAAAAAAATAAATAGTCCAGTTTTACAATTATTTATGTCATTGTAAATTGTAAGAGTACTGTATTTATTTTATTAATAAAGGTTATTCAATTCAATTGAAAGAAACAATGTTAAAGAAAAGTATTTTATGCGCAACAAGACACTCTTAAACCGAGTAACCAATGTATCGAAGCGGTTAAAAAACAAATAGAATCTTGGGATTTATTGGTAGCTCATTTGAATTTAATCCTTTCGCGGCGTAATTCTGATATTTCCGAACGGTTTTGTTCGGATATATCCAAATTACGCAGCGAAAAGGTTAAGTCGGAGAAAACAATGCAAACATTATATAATTCCTTTGTACGCCTCCACATGGAATACTGCATTTAGTTCTGGTCCCCATATTTACTGCGGAACATAGACAGAAGAGAGAGAGAGCGGATTCGAAAAAGATTTAGTCCAGGCGTTTAACTTCTAAAGCATTTTCGAGGAGTTCGCGAGAGGCTCTGTTCATATATAATTAATTAAAGGTTTCGATAACGTCGAAGCCGAAAAATATTTCCCCTTCAAAAATGCAACCAGAACTCCCGGTAATGGTTTGAAATTAGTGGATAAACATTTTAATTCTAATGAAGCTAACCATTTCTTCTTCAATCGTATAGTTAATTTGTGGAATGGATTGCTAACCAACGTAGTTCAAAGTAATTCCTTTGAATCCTTTAAAAAAAGAGTAGATGCTTATCTTGTCTATTAGCTTTGGCGCCGCGTCGCCTCGACAGAATCAGGCGAGCGAGCAGAGACGCGCGCGTAAGTTGACGGCCACTTCGGCTCGGAAGTCGAAAAATCGAAAACTCGATTAAACCTCCATTTTAGAAGCATTTATCATCATATGAAAGTATTGTAGAATTTTCACTCGAATTATCTCCTCTTTACTTCAAAATTTTCACTTTATCTTGAAATTTCCCTCCTTTCTTTCAACGTCCCTTTTCGGTTTTCTTTAAAATTTTCATTCGTCTTTAAATTTTCTTCTCTCTTTTAACCTTCCTCCTTAAATAGGAAGCCTCGTCGGGACCAGTCGGTCCGTTGCTGTTTGGTGTCCTTTGTTATTCCTTTCTATTTATAGTCAATTTATTTTTACTTAGTGTAGTGATCAGCATCCCTGATTACAAATTCACTAGTTCCGGGTTCAATTCCCAACGATGGTAGGTGGCACTCAGCTCACCCAGCTGTTCATCCTTCCACACACAAAAAAATTAGTTGGTAGATGAATAGGTACCCTGGGTAGCCTAATGGTTAAGACGCTGGGAAGCTGATCGGGAGTTCGTGAGAACGAGTCCAAGAATGGACTTTGTGATCACCCGTGGTGGGTCGTGGTTCGAATTCTACGTGAACCTGTAGGTCTAAGGTAGCACAACAAGCTTGACCTTCGTTAGAATGAACAATTCGGGCGGAAGCAAAGCCAAGGTTTACCAAGGTTATTATGTATGTTGTACACACACGCATTATATATATATATATATATATATATATATATATATATTATATATATCAATTTAAGCAGAAAGCCACAGACAAGAAGGAAAGAAACATCCATCAAGTTGGAAAGGGACTATATTTTGTATATTGCAACGTTTCAAGCACAAACTATGCTCATCCTCAGGCAAAAATTCTAAAAAGTTAAAAACATAATATTAAAAACCATAATGACATTAACAAAATAAAATAGGGAAAAAATCCACAAGCATTAAAAACAAAGTCACACTAAAAAAATTCTAGAAAGTTACAATTAAAAACCATAATGACTATTATGAAACAAAAGCGAACAATTAACAAGCTTTAAAACAATAAAAGTGACACTAAAAACGAACAATGAATAACAGCTATAAAATACAAAATGTAAAACTCAAAAAACTAAAAATTCACAGGCTATCTTTTAAAACACTAAAAAATTAAAAACCCACACTAAAAGGAACACACCTTAAGTCTAAGCAGCACAGATTCCGAGGCAAAACTAAAAAACAGAAGCATCTAAAACCAAGTAAAGGTTGGTTGTTCAAGATGTTCAGTTTAGACGGAGGGGAACGGATGAAATAGCAGAGTTAAGCGAAGGGGAGAGTTTTTAATATACAGGGATTCTAAAAGTCTTAACGTTTGCTCACACGGAGCGGAATCTAAAATGTTAAAATTAGCTAAAGTTATATCGACTTTGCATAGAACAACATGGCTGCGTATAGCTGAAGCTTCTTTAGTTTTCAAAGGTTTGTCAGTTCTATGGCTTATGCCCATATGGGCACAGAAACGCGACTCGAGGCTCCGCACAGTGCTACCAATATAGCTCCGATCACATCGGGGACACTTGAATTCATAAACGACAGCACTGCGCAGAGCATCCGATACACGGTCTTTAACATTAAAATATGAGCCAATAGAACGACGGTGCGGACTGTGCGGAGCCTCGAGTCGCGTTTCTGTGCCCATATGGGCATAAGCCATAGAACTGACAAACCTTTGAAAACTAAAGAAGCTTCAGCTATACGCAGCCATGTTGTTCTATGCAAAGTCGATATAACTTTAGCTAATTTTAACATTTTAGATTCCGCTCCGTGTGAGCAAACGTTAAGACTTTTAGAATCCCTGTATATTAAAAAACTCTCCCCTTCGCTTAACTCTGATATTTCATCCGTTCCCCTCCGTCTAAACTGAACATCTTGAACAACCAACCTTTACTTGGTTTTAGATGCTTCTGTTTTTTTAGTTTTGCCTCGGAATCTGTGCTGCTTAGACTTAAGGTGTGTTCCTTTTAGTGTGGGTTTTTAATTTTTTAGTGTTTTAAAAGATAGCCTGTGAATTTTTAGTTTTTTGAGTTTTACATTTTGTATTTTATAGCTGTTATTCATTGTTCGTTTTTAGTGTCACTTTTATTGTTTTAAAGCTTGTTAATTGTTCGCTTTTGTTTCATAATAGTCATTATGGTTTTTAATTGTAACTTTCTAGAATTTTTTTAGTGTGACTTTGTTTTTAATGCTTGTGGATTTTTTCCCTATTTTATTTTGTTAATGTCATTATGGTTTTTAATATTATGTTTTTAACTTTTTAGAATTTTTGCCTGAGGATGAGCATAGTTTGTGCTTGAAACGTTGCAATATACAAAATATAGTCCCTTTCCAACTTGATGGATGTTTCTTTCCTTCTTGTCTGTGGCTTTCTGCTTAAATTGAAATTGAAGCTTGCCAGAAGCGGCCTTCACCAATAAATATATATATATATATATATATTTCAACTGCAAAGAACACGCAGTATAATTAACGTAAAGAACGACGCTTGTATAGGAGACATCCCGCGCAAGATGAGGAGGGAGAACGAACAAATGAAAAAAATGAGGTATATATGTGCGGCATGCGGGAGGTGCCTCCTTCGGGGCATTGGTTTCTGCGCGTATGTCGGGATTGCGACTTCTGATCGGGTGAGGCCCATGGTGTAATGGTTATCATATCTGACCGGCAATCGGAAGATCCCGGGTTCGATTCCCGGGTGGTTACCTCATTTTTTCCATTTGTTCGTTCTCCCTCCTCATCTTGCGCGGGATGTCTTCTATACAAGCGTCGTTCTTTACGTTATATATATATATATATATATATATATATATATATATATTATATATATATATATATATAGAATAGTAATAAATGAAAAGGTTTATTGGCAGACTAGTCCATATGACAATTATTATTAATACAATGACAGTTCATATACTAGGATAGAAATCTATACAATTGATTAGAAATAATACGGTAATGTCGAAGTTAAGTGGAGCTACAGACAGACGTTTTCGTACAAAGAAGTCCATAGCTTAGAGCAGTGGTCTCCAAAGTTGGGTGCGCGAAGGAAATTTGATGATTCTGATTTATCATTGTTTTTTCGTAGAAAGTTTTTGAATGTCAAGAAGATGACCGAGAAAGAAAATACTCGCGAACACAGTTATTCCTAGGAATTTGCGAGATAGTATCCGCGATATCGCTTACTTGCGATTAAAATTTAGCAAACTAAATGTAAAAATGCTGAAAATGTAAAAATGAAACATCTTCCGATCACTGCCCAAGAACAGTTGATTGACATCAGGGAAGATACAAGTTTACGAACCGAATTTCAACAGAAAACTGTGCACAATTGGTGGATTGGATTAAAAAATGAGTACCCAGAGATTTAATAAGTTTAGCGAACGATGCGCTCCTTCTATTTGGATCTACATATCTGTGTGAAGTGTCTTTTTCTGCTATGATAGGTATTAAAACCAAGAATCGAAATAAACTGAACTTCGAACCGGACCTTCGAATCGCTCCATCACAAAGTGTCAAACCAAGATTTTCAGAAATTATGAAGCACAGTCAGCCACATTGTTCTCATTAAATTATATTGGTAAGTATATCTTCACCCTATCGTATTTCTGTTGTATACTATTAACTTACTAGTAAATAATGAAAGTATATATATATATATATATATATATATATTATATATAATATATATATATATATAATCTTCATGTTCATTAGGGGTGCGTGTTATTTATTTTTGCTGATTAAAGGGTGCGTGATCAAAAAAGTTTGGAGACCACTGGCTTAGAGGATAAATGGTAGGACTCATGGAGAGCTTGGATAATCGGGTTGGTTAATTTTTTAATTCTTTGCATTATACTGTAATGAGCACGTCTTGTTACCTCCGGGAAGCTCGGGACATTGCGGGTAGCAAACATTTACGAAGCTGAACATTTCGGGGGTAATTTATGTAAGAGTCTAAAAGACCTGTTGTACAACAAATTTAGGGTTCTGACAGAACGTTTTTTTATAATTCACCCAGAGTTGCTGTCCGTATATATTACTGCAGAAAGTACGAAAGAGTGTGTCTTTAGCGTCACTTGTACAGAATCGAAAGTTCCTTATGGTCATATTCGCTTTAACACACAGGTTTCGAGATTGTTTTCTTATATCCAAGTCATCACTCAAGGAGCTGGTAATAGTTTGACCCAAATACTTAAACTCTTGTACTTCCTCAATTACTTCACCATTCATTTTAAACCTTATATCAGCTGGCTGACTACAGCTTTTAGGATGAAATTGCATAACAGTTTTTGTAACATTAAAAAGAATATCATGTTTCTGCGAATACACTTCGCAGACTTTTAGTAGCCGATCCAGACCTTTAACAGAAGGACTTATTACCACCATATCATCGGCATAAACTAAGTTATTTATCCTTGTGTTATCTATACAATATCCCACTGTTGCCTCATTAAATGAAGCAATTAATCCGTCAATATACGCATTAAACAGCATAGGGGAGAGCAAGGAGCCTTGTTTCACCCCGCAAGAGGAGCCAAAACACTCGGATAGTACATTGTCCCACCTGCGGTGAAAGATTGGTGGGAATACCAAAATTTCAATACGTTTAATATGTACATGGGAACTTTCCTGTCTTCTAGTTTTGCAAATAAAATATTGATTCACCCTATCATATGCCTTACTTATATCTAGGAAACAGCTATAAATAGTTGAATTACTGTCAACGTATTTAGATATTGTTTCTTTAAGTACATAGATACACGGGTCAGTTGAGTGGGACCTTTTAAAACCAAACTGATTAGATGTCCATAGGAAATAATTTAATCGGAGTAACAAGAGTTTTTCTAGTAGTTTCGAGAAGCAGGAAGCGACAGAAATAGGCCTGTAATTATTGCTGGACAGAATGTCTCCGTACTTATTTTTGACCAGGGGCAAGATATATACCCTCATGAACTCTGCAGGGATATAGCTATGAGCAAGCATGGCTGATAGGAGCAATGATATATGCAGACATACTACGTTATTTGCATATTTTAAGTGCTCATTCGATAAGTCATCTATCCCTGAGGCAGAACCAGTCTTTAACTCTTTAATTAACCTCTTTACTTCAGAAAATGATATCAAAGTATTTTCCCTTGTCTCTCCCACAATCGTTTCGCTGCAGTCTATCTTAAGATTATCCCTACTCACACTGTTAAGAATGTTAGAGTAGTGGTTTTTCCACAGCTTTGCAATTTCATCCTCCCCCGACACCCCATCGATTGTCGGAGGGAGGACATTTTTGACACCCGTTTGATTCTTAACAAATTTCCAAAATTTGTTATTATCGTTATTTATGCGAGCTTCACAGGCTTTTGATGCTGTTTACATCGCCTTATGGCCGCCTTATACTGACTCCTACTTCTACACATATTCATGTATACTGGTCCTAATCTGGGTCTACCATAAAAGCACCACAAATTATAGGCGTCTTTCGATTCCCTCTTCAGGGGGACAAAATCATTCCATCCAGGAATAATCTTAGTATGATAGTTGTAAGATTTAATCAGGGGGGCTTCCTGCTTCTCTTAACAGGGATATTATCTTACTATAATACCTATATATAAGTTTACAGTGAGAATCATTTGAGCAAGGATTATTACAGGCAAGATGCAAAATGTCTAAATTATTAAAGAGGTGACTTGTTCTGTCTTTGTATTCTATTCTCTGTTGCATATTAACATTGGACCAATCGACGAGATTATTCTTACCTCTTGAGTTCTTGTTAAATGCTTAAAATGTAATGTAACGTTGCTTATGTACTCATATGTGTCTGTAATTGATTGAAACACTTTCAATGTTTGAGTTCAAAACCATTCTTAAAAGTATCCTTATTTTTATGAATAATTTAGAGAATATATGCCAAAATTTTAAAGCATGGAAGAACCATCAAAGGAGTGATAAAAATGAATCAAATTGCATATACGATTACCCTAATTTAAACGATGTATGCAAATCCTAAAAGTCTTAAATCGCCAAAAAGAAAAAGAAAACCCGACCATTTTGGCTTTAGTCTTGAAAAATCGTGCCAGTAAGAAATTTATGTCGCAATGTTGCGACGCGAAGCATCTCAGCTGTTTCTCGTAATGTTTTTATGTATATTCTATGTTCCTATTATCTATCCTATATTCCTATCGTCTATCCGATGTTCCTCTTGTGTAGGTCAAAGAATGTTCGTAATTTACATTGTCAAAACGATTTAAAATTTTGAACGCCTGAATTAATTTACCTCTTAAATGCCTTGTTTCGAGTGTATGTAAATTCAACTCTGAGTCTATCTTCCTTTTCACATAATGGTAGAGTAAGCTTTGTTAAACAGCGCTGAACCTTTTCTACCATTTTTATACCTTTAGTCGTATATAGCGACACAAACTGTTTCGAAATGAGGCCTGACAAGCAACTTATTTGATGACAAAACAATATATTTAGATTTACACTCAAAATTACGAGGAAAAAGACCCAATTAGCTCTACTGCTAACGACTGAACATTGATTTGAGGACTTTAAATCCTTAGAATTAATGACACCTAAATCTTTTTTCTTGGAGGCTTCATTTAACACACTACAAGCCATAGTATAACCCTGGCTGGTCGATTCGCCGACGGACGTTTCGCCGACGGCTGTTTCGCCGAACGGACGATTCGCCGAATGGACTGTCATTAATATTTCTATGACAAAAAGTACACGTTTCAACAAAAAAAAATTATTTCAGTGAACATGTCAAATTGTTTACACTATTCTCACAATAAGTTTATCAACCAAGTAAAGTAATAGTTTTGTTTTTACCAACCAACTACTCGTGCAGCTGTAACTTTCTTTGTTCGCTTATGCCCAGATCTTTTATGTTTGGATTTACTCATCATTCAATTCAGTAAGTCATTGTAATTGTTGTAATTTGTACTGTTATTAAACTTTTATGTTATGTTATGTTATTAAAGGTTATTATTAAATGTTATTGAATTATTTTGTTAAAATATTAAATTATGTTAAATTGACAGTTATAGACGCTTGACGTAAAAACATAGATACCTTTTTTAAATAAATTTATATCGATACTACTATATAAAATGTTTATATATATATTATATATATATATATATATATATATATATATATATATATATATATATATATATATATATATTATATCTTTCTCGGTGTATATTGTATAATTTAAAACTTTCGTTTTAGACCATGGAATTCACTTTGACAAAACGTGGCGCAAGGAAATTGCTTTACGGTGGATATGCCTACGTCATTGACAGGCAAAGGGGTGAGGTGACGTATTGGAGATGTGAACAAAGAGGCAAATGTGGAGGACGTCTTACGACCTTGAATGATGTTCTTCAAGAAGAACCAGTTGCCCATTCTCATCCCCTGATGCAAACCGCGCCGTTGTGCTTAAGACGCTGCAACGCATGAAAGAAAGGGCTACTGACACGGAAGAGGTCACTCGTACTATCATGCAAACATGCACATCTGACTTTCCCTTAGAGGCAGCTGGTGCTCTTCCCAAAAAGGAAAGTCTCGGCAGAATGATAAGGAGACAAAGGAAAGTTCCTGATGGCAACGAGCTAACAGATGAACTTAGGGTGTCATTCAGGGGAGAACGGTTTATCTTGTATGAAAACGAAGGCATTATTATTATGGCAACGGACAAAAACCTTGATTTACTGGCAAGGAGTCAACATTGGTTTTGTGATGGTACATTTGACAGCGCACCATTGGGTCATCAACTATACTCGATCCATGTCTTGCTCGGAAAAAATCACACTGTCCCTTTGGTATATTGCATCACTAAACAAAAAATCAAGATACATATGACACAATTTTTTAACAACTTAAGGCGGCACGCCAGTTGCAACCAATGTCAGTCACTGTTGACTTTGAGCGAGCTGCAATCAACAGCATTAAGCAGAACTTTCCTGATGCCCATATCTTTGGATGCTTTTTCCACTTCGGACAGTGTCTTTGGAGACAAATCCAGTCCTGCGGACTGCAGAATTGGTATAATGAACCCAAGAACTCTCTTGTGATTAAAAGCCTTCAAGCTTTGGCATTTGTTCCTACCAACGACGTTATTGGCAAGTTCAACGACCTAATGGCTTCAATTGAAGATGAAACTGATGAAATTCTTAGTGAATTTCTCGCCTATTTTGAGGCTACATGGTTAGGGGTTGTGCAAAGGGGAAGGCGAAGGCGACCACAGTTCGACATTACGATGTGGAATGTAACGGAACGCACAACAGCTGGTTTACCCCGCACTAATAATTCATTAGAAAGATGGCATCGCGGGTTCCAACTAAGAGTAGCCATCACCCATCCAAACTTGTGCCGCCTAATTGGAAGGCTTCGTAGAGAACAAAATGAATGGGATAGAACCATCGAACAGGCTTTAGCATGAATTATGCCAAGGGATGTCAAGAAGAAGTATGAAGCGGCCAATGAAAGGTTGAGTAAGCTGGTAGACAATTATATTAACTATGAAGGTTCGGCTTACTTAAGAGCAATTGCTCACAATCTATAAAATTCGTTTTTAAAAATTTTAGTCTTTAATGGTTTTAATGCTCAGAAAATAAATATTTTGTTCTGTAACGATTTTAAAACACACTTAATAATGTATTTAGTTCTGTACCGATTTTAATGTCTAAATTCGACATGTTCACTAAATATTTTTTTTTTTGTTGAAACGTGTGGATTTTGTCATAGAAATATTAAAGACAGTCCGTTCGGCGAAACGTCCGTCGGCAAAATGTCTGTCGGCAAAATGTCTGTCGGCAAAATGTCTGTCGGCAAAATGTCTGTCGGCAAAATGTCTGTCGGCAAAATGTCTGTCGGCAAAATGTCTGTCGGCAAAATGTCTGTCGGCAAAATGTCTGTCGGCAAAATGTCTGTCGGCAAAATGTCTGTCGGCAAAATGTCTGTCGGCAAAATGTCTGTCGGCAAAACGTCCGTCGGCGAATCGACCGGGTACCAGTATAACTATGATAAATTCACTTTTGTGATAACCTATATGCATGACTTCAAATTTATCTACGTGAGCTGCATCTGCCACATATTAGACAACTCTACTGAATTAATAAGCTCGCGCTGCAGATTATCTTCTCTTCAATTTTATTATCTTCTCCAAATTTAGGAACTTTACTTAATAAAGTAACGTCAAGATCGTTAACATTTAACATACATTATGAAAAATACCGGTCCCAACACTGACCCTTGTGGAACACCGCTATTTACATTAGCCCACCCTAACTCTTCCCCGTTAATTACTACTCTTTGTTTTCTACTAACTAACCAGTTTTTAATCCAATTAAAAACTCGACCCCGTAAAATATGCGTGTTAACCCTGGCATAACTGTTAGCTCTGACATCTAACAATAAAAGTTTGAATTGACAGGCCAACACTTGAAAACTCATGAGCAGCGCTCAAGAGAACTCTACCATCAGTTTTACTCATGGTGTGGTAAATCTTTTCCTCAAGATACCCCAAGATCTGTAGGCCTAGTTCCGTACATCTTTGTCTTCACATATCCCCAGTGAAACAAGTCACAAGGTGTGATGTCAGGTTGATGAAAAATCCAGCTCATCGGTCTCCGTCGGTCAATCCATTGCTCTGGAAAGGTGAAGTTGAAAAACTCACGGACTGGCTTTGCAAAATGTAGTTGGGTTTCATCTTGCTGAAAATTCGTTTCTTTATAACTTCCAATCGTGTACAGATTTGGCAGGAAGAACCTTTCAAACATCCGTTGGTAATTTTCACCATCTCTGGTGTTCTTGAACTTCAGAAGGCTTCCCTTTCTCCAGACTCTGTACTTATGGCGGTTT
>JAJOZX010016773.1:0-56396 GCA_023014485.1 Bathynomus jamesi | reverse complement strand
GAGTGTTAGAAATGGATGCGTAGAAAAAATTCAGATTCACGAGCCCATCCACATGTATTATATCTGGACCTACGGGATGTGGTTAAAACGGTGTTTATGCTTAAAATTACACTGGGGAAACAAATTTTAACTTTTTTTTTGTTTCTTGGACGTGAACAGGTCGGTCTTATAGGATGTTTTCCGCTGATTTCGAATATAGCCGTAGAATTTCTCTATCACCCAAGGTTACTGAGAAATTTGTATTTTAATATTTATTCAAAAAGTGTATAGAAGTTAGTAAAAATACTTCATAAAAATTATATTAGTGGCAGATTGGCATTTAAAATGTTCTTCTTAAAACTTCTTTGTCACTGATTTTCTCTTGTTGTTTTCATTAGGAGCTTCTCGCATCAATGTCCAGCAGTAATCAGCTAACATTGCCGGATCCCACCACCCCTTGGTAGCGTTTCTCCATAGTAGCTATATTTTGGTGGAACCTTTCTCCATGCTCATCGCTTACGTCGCCGAGGTTTTCAGGAAGAAATCTAAATGGGAGTGCAAGAAATGGATTTTTAGTGACATATTACATCCCAATAACCTATATGCTTCAATCATGTCCTGCACTATTTTTTCATAGTTAGAGGCTTTGATGTTCCCTAGAAAATTTGTGACAACATTCTTCATGGCCTCCCATGCCACTTTTTCTTTTCCTCTCAAGGCATCATCAAACTTTTGATCTTTCATGAGCTCTCTGATTTGGGGACCAACAAAGATCCCTTCTTTTATCTTTGCATCGCTAAGTCGTGAAAACTTTTTCTTCAAATATTTGAATGCCTCATCTTCCTTGTTCATTGCTTTGACAAAATTTTTCATGATGCCAAGTTTGATGTGAAGTGGCGGTAAGTAGTGATGTAGGTCACATCCGCATCCGCGGAACATCCGCACATTTTCTCACATCCGCATCCGCATCCGCATCCACATTTTGGACTGCGGATGTCGTGCGGATGTGGACCGTTGAGATAAAACGTCATTAATAAGCGGAAATTATCAAATTCTACTATAATAATAGAACTAGGTCATTGTGCGCAAAAGTGATGCAAGCGACAAGACGAGAGGCTGTTCTTGTATGAAGTTACTCTCTTGCAACCTACTTAGATCCACGTTACAAAGCTAAGTTATTTTCACCTAGTACATTAGAACGAGTTAAATCATCACTTGGCAAAGCAGTTGAAGAGCTTCAATCTCTTGAATCTGTCGCTTCGCCACCCACCAAAAGAATAAAAGTTTCAGTGACAGAACCAACACCTTCAACAAGCAAATCTATCACAGAATCTGTCTCTCAGTTTCTTGAGTCAAGCAGCAATGACGAGACCTACGCGATGTCAAAAGATGTAGTAAAAATGATCGAGAGCTATCACCAAGAAAAACGCCTGGCTGCATGTGACAATCCTATTAGTTGGTGGAAAAATACGCAGAATATCTATCCATACTTGAGTAAACTTGCAAGGAAACATTTAGCCTGTCCTCCAACAAACGTACCAAGCGAGAGATTATTTAGCAGTGCTGGATTAATATATGATGAAAAGAGAAACAGACTGGCAGCAGAAAAGGCAGAAAAATTAATGTTCCTTAAGCATAACCTTCCTATAATTAAGTTTGAACATTAAACGATGAACATCTTAGTTTACTTTATTTTAATTACTCATTTATAAATATGCCTAATAAAACTTTAAACTTAATATAAATAGTTATCAAGCTAATTAAAGATCTCTTTCTATAAGGGTGGAGGTTGGGGAAAGAGGTCGGTGGGGGTGCATTTGAGTTTGGTTCACGTCCCGCATCCTGGTAACACAATTATGGTTTCTAATTGTGGCTGAAACTCAACAAAATATAACGAATTTATTTGCAGACGAATTCACTGATTGATTTCTATATTAGTTAGATGCTTGATATTATTTTATATGTTCAGAGAAAAGTACAGCAATTATTGTACAATTAATCAATTATACTACATTATAGCTACAGCTCTCTCTATATAATAACTTATTATATACGTTAAACACAACAAATCTCGAATATATCCTAAAAAATAACGAAAATGTAGATATCCGCATCCGCATCCGCGGATGTTGAAATCAAACATCCTCATCCGCATCCGCATCCGCGGATGTGAAAAAAATGACATCCGCTACATCACTAGCGGTAAGTATATTTTCTTGGGGTCAACTAAGGGTTCATGAGACACATTCTTCAGTCCTGGGATGCATTTTTGACGAAGTGGCCAATCCTTTACAAAATAATGCGAATCTCTGGCTCTGCTGTCCCATTCACAAAGGAAGCAGCAGAACTTCGTATAACCGAGCTGCATTCCCAGAAGAAGCGCGACGACTTTTAAATCCCCACATATATACCAACGAAACTGGTCATAATTAATCTGCTGAAGGATGAGTTTCATATTTTCGTAAAATTCCTTCATGTGGACAGCGTGCCCTATAGGAATGGAAGGATATTTATTTCCATTGTGAAGTAGTACAACCTCGAGGCTTAGCTTCGAAGAGTCAATAAATAAACGCCAATCTTCAGATTTGTGCTCATGACCGAGAGCTAACAGCAGTTCATTTACATTATTACAGTAGCATAAACCACCTGACGAGGAGAAATACTGCATCAGATCTTTTTGGCGAGTGCGGAACGCCGATATGCTTGTATCTTTTGCCAGCAAATTCTATTCACGTAACCTGGAGCCCAATAATTCCGCTTTCTTTTTCGGAAGGTCCAAATCTCTCACGAGATCATTCAGCACAACCTGCGTTATCATACGTGGTTTATTTGATTCAGGTTGCTGAAAGTCTGTATCTTTCGTGTCATCAATTTCCATTGGTTCAACTTCAGACTCTTCATCCAGTGTCCATGACTTTGGGGGAGTTAGAATTGGGTTATCATCGTCATGTAGTACTGGTCTCATGGCAGATGCAAGATTTGGGTATTGAATTTTATGTTTATTTTTGGCAGAGAATCCTGAAACGTTAGTCATACAAAAATAGCAATCCGTTAGGTGATCCTTGGGCTCTCTCCAAATCATTGGTATGGCAAATGGCATAGATTTGCGGGTACCTTTAATCCAACCCCTAAGAGTGACGGCACAGGAAATGCATGAGATATGAGGTGCCCAGGATTTGTCTTGGTCGCCTACCTTACATCCAAAATAAAGTTCGTAAGCCTTCTTCACGAGTGGGGTCATCGTCTTCCTCTGTGCCATTATGGTCAGTTCTCCACATACGTAGCAAAATGTATCTCTGGGATTAATACAGTTTCGATTCATGCTGGCGGAAAATTATTGAAATCACAAAAAACTTTTTGGAATGAAAAACCAATTTTTTCTATGAAAAATTTTAAAATTTGAGCAAAACTTGCAAAAAATTTCTTTCTTTTTCTTAAAAATCTGTTTGTTTAAATAGCTATATTTTTTTAATGCAAAAAATACTATTAAATATAGTTAACCTGGAAAAAAAAGAAAGTAAAATTAAATTAGTACACTTAATTTTAACATAATATTTTGGGAAAACTCTGAGTAAATGGAAATATTATTTTCTCGAAAACCATGGGTGATAGAAAGATTCTGAAACCATATTTGGAATCAGCATCAAATGTTCTATAAGAAACACTAAATAGTTTTCAAGAAACAAAAATGTTGTTCCCTAGTGTTATTAAAGAAAAGGGTGAAATGTTCTCAAAATTTGTGCATAAAGTTATATGGTGCTATTCGACATACCAATCAGTGTTCAACGAGTACCAGGACGATGTTTTGTTCCATAAGGGGGTCTATGACGTTAATTCACTAAAGGGAAATGAACATACAGTCATCGTAATTGACGACCTCATGTTGGAGATGGATAAAACGTTTGCCGAGACATTTACAGTATTCTCCCACCACCTTAACATAAGCGTGTTCTTCATCAATCAGAATCTATTTTTCAAAAATAGATACATGCGCGATGTATCGTTAAATACGCAATATCTAGTCTTATTCGCTCAACGTAGAGATGTGTCACAAATTGGGGTATTAGCCAGTCAAATGTTCCCGAGTCAGCGTAAGGAGTTTTTGGAGGTTTATAAAGAGGTCACAAAGCAACGTTATGGATATTTGCTTTGTGACCTTCACCCGCGAAACACGTTTAGGGTGCTTCTAAGAACGAATATATTTCCAAACGAGCCTGAAACCGTGTACATTCCAGAATGATGAATAGGCTAAAGAAATACCGTGAATTAATAAAAATCTATCAACGACTGCCTCGGTCGTTGCAGCAGATGCTTGTTAAAAATATCGACTCTGACTTTTTAAAATGCATCTGCGAAATCTGCCTGAATGTTATAAAATGTAATGTTCCAATGAAATCCTGTCAGAAGGCTCGCTTACGTCGTTACAAGAACATAATACGTACGCTCGCCCATAAAAGTCAGACTGTGGGTAAGAAAAAGCGTATTATTGTACAAAGAGGCGGTTCGTTCCTACCCATCTTATTTTCAATTTTGGGTCCTTTACTGACTAGATTAATATAATGAAGAAGGTGGTTGTGATCCCGCACGAGCTGTATGCTTCATTACAAAGGACCCCAGACGCTGCTCTAGAGCCCCGTAAAAGTAGGCTTAAAAGAATGGAGAGTGAGCTACTATCCCTATTAAACAGTGAAAAGACGCCTGATGAGAAAAGGGTTTTGTATCAAGAGGCTTTGCAGAAATTTCTTCACGAGTACGAAGATTATAAACATCCTACAGAGCTCCCCGTGAGGCACAGCTCGAGTAGCGCTGAGCATAGTGGTACAGGGCCTGAGCAACCAAAGAGTAGCGGAACACAGCACATCGAACATGTGCTAAAAAACAGCCTCCCCCATACATTGAGGAATAAAGGGTTAAGTCTTTATAATCTATTGAGTGAGGACCCCGTCATACAGTGGGCAGACACAGGCGAGGTCATTGTTGATGGATCAAGGGTGCAAGGGTCCAATATCGTTGATATTGTTCATGATCTGGTGAGAAAGTGGGACAGGCCATCACCAACAGGATGGAGGCATATTAAGGCAAGACTACAGCAAATAAATGTCCCCAAAACATTGATAGGTAATCTGAATAGGTTAAAAGACTTGGAGCATGCATCGCACGTGTCACAACTGAGTACACCTTCACCCACAACAGCTGCAGTGTCTCTGAAGAGAAGAAAGAAGAGAGTAGAAGGCCAACCTTATCCACGTGCCTCTAAAATACGCAAATGGCTAACGTATTAAGTAAGCACTATTATGACATTTCTAGCCCAGCATCCTATGGTGGCGTTAATAGACTGTACAGAGGTACTTATGGTGTAAGGAAAAAGGATGTTGAGAGATTTTTGCGTGCCCAGGATGCTTACACACTTCATAAACCGGTGAGAAAAAGGTTTAAAACAGCAAAGACAACAGCCGCTTCGATTGATTCTATTTGGCAGGCAGATTTAACAGACATGCAAAGATATTCGGTGTACAACGATGGTTACCGCTACATCCTATTCATAATAGATGTATTCTCTAGATACCTGTGGCTAGTTCCCCTGAAAAATAAATCGCCTGAAACAGTCGCTAAAGCAACCAAAACACTGATGTTGAAAGAAAACAGGATTCCAGGCTATTTTTGTACGGACATGGGGAAAGAATTTATAGGGCGAGCTTTTCAGAACATGTTGTCAGAGTTTAATATCAGCTATTACACTTCCAACTCTATACATAAAGCATCTTTAGCTGAAAGAGTTCAACGTACCATAAAGGAACGCATGCACCGTTATTTTACACATAAAAGCACGCTCAGATATATAAACGTTCTCGATTCACTGGCTTCATCCTACAACCGCTCACACCACCGTACGATCGGTACAACGCCTAACGATGTTTTAGAAAGAGGCAGGCGTCCGAGAAGTGATGGACCACCACCACCACCGCCACCACAATCTGTGCGTTTCAAAATCAATGATTATGTAAGGTTGTCACGTTCGGGAAATAAATTCGCGAAGGGTTTTGAGCAAGGATGGACACGCGAGATTTTTAAAGTTAGGGCTATGAGGCCTAAAGGCGAGATAATGATGTATTACGTTGAAGATTTGAATGGGGAAGAAATCTCGGGTTTTACCGCGAGGAACTTCAGAAAGTGGCATTTAATTTAGGAAAAAATGTGTTTAAAATTGAGAAAATTTTAGCAACCAAAGGTACAGGAAAGAGAAAAATGTACCTGGTGAAGTGGCTAGGTTACCCAGAAAGCTTCAATACCTATATAAAAGCTGATGCAGTCATGAAGCTTAATTAGTATGCAGCATGGCCCCCAACCATTTCTACGTCACGCTCCCGTCCTCATCATCCCTGTCTGTACACCCTAACAACACACTAGCCAATTTTGTAACAGAACTCCATGGTCCCATTGAATTGGGTCGTGATTCGTATGAGGTGGGGATATGTGAAATTCAGCTGGATACCGTCTTTTTAAATATTGATTATAAAGATGCCGTTTTTACAATTCTTAGAAACTGTGATGAGTGTGCAAAAGCCGGCGGGGTAACTCGGGATGAAACTATACGTATCGCCCGGACTAAGGTCGCACAGTTTTTCAGTACAACTGTGACACTAGGACCGGGCGCTATGGTTCGGTTGAGGATGTTGTGAGAGACTTAAACATATGTTTAAAAAACTCACACCTTACGAATGATTTAATATACGAATCGTAAACAGAGGAGGCACTGCACATACTCTAATGCTAAAATCAAAGGCTAACAGAAATCTTAAAGACGGAAGAGTGTTCAAAATTATAACCGAGGGGCGTTATCGAGCAGCCTTCCAAAGAGACACCTTTCACGAGGCACCGGATGACTTGTCCAACTTAGTGTATCAGCTGAAGATGGAGAAATTGGATGTAAGCTCTCAGCCTCCAGACATGTGCTATATTTACAGCAATATAGCGGAACACCATTTGTTGGGGATACCCAGGCACGACTGCTGCGCGTAGCGCACATTCCCAACCATAGAGGACGGAGCTTGAGTATTACATATGACAGACCCCATTATGTGATTGTCTCAACTAATCTAATAACTAATATCTCAATATATATAAGAACGATTGAGGGTAAAAATTTCCCATTCGGTGACGGGAGCTTAACAGTGAAGCTACACTTTCGACGCACTGAGTTATAATGTCCAGGAAACCATTCACGGTATACCGAGGGGTGAGATACCAGCGTGGTAGTGGACTTGGGTCCATTTTTTCATCCATACTGCGCACAGCTGTACCACTACTGAAGAGGGGGGCTAGGTACCTTGGGAGGAAGGCGTTACAAACAGGTTTTAACGCAGCAGAGGAAATGCTCGCGGGAACTAAACCTAAAGAAGCTCTAAAAAAACATTTAAAACGTACACGGGATGAAATCATCAAAGATGCTAAGAGAAAAATGCGTGGCGGAGGAAAGAAGAGAATTGATAGGAAGAAGGGGGTACCAACACGTGGTGTAAAGAAGAGAACTGTTAGGAAGAAGAAGGGTCCCGTGGTATTAAACGTAAAAGGGTGCCAAAAAGAAGTGTTCTAAGCGTAGAACTATGACCGATCATTTTTTTAACTGATATAAACTGAGGACGCTACTCTCACGATCATAGATTGACTGATACTCGTCGGGGGAGGTGGCACTGTTTCTAACTCACCATGGCACGTTTCATTCATCCTTGCAGTTCACAGTGCTGTAAATCGGAGCTATCCCTCTTTGAGCTGCCTCCAACTCAAGTTTCTATTGAGCACAGTGACTTTATTACAATTAACCCTTTAAACACGATTAGTTCACCCAGTGCCCCTATAGAGTTCGTGATACCCAGCTCAGGCCCTTACTTTTTTGATCCGCTGTATGGACATGTACACTAAACTACGCATAGCTCATTCTGATGGAACGGATTGCGATGATAATTATGCTGCATACCCCGAAACAAACTTTCTGCACACCATATTCAGCCAGTGTGACGTATATTTAAATCAGACTAACATCTCGGCAGGCACGGGGTACTACCACCTACGATCGTATCTGGAAAATGTCCTCAACTTTTCAAAAGAAGCGAAGGATACCTTTTTATCTGCCGAGGGGTATTACCACACTAAAGATGAGGGTAGTATAAAGGATAAATTTAAAAATTCTAAAAAAAAGATATATGAATGTTTTGGACGCCTGCACACGGACTTTACATTCCAGGAGAAGTTGCTTATGAACGGGGTAGATATGAAATTGAAGCTTACCCGCACGAGCCCTGAGATCTGTATAAATCTGGGCGCTGACCAAGAAGAAGGCGCGAAACCTGTTGTGATCCATATCATGGAGGCATATTTGCGTATACGCCGAGTGAAACTAAGTTCCGCGAAACATATAGAAATTGAGAAAGAACTGTACACCACAGTGAAATACCCAATTAACAGGGTACAGATCAAACTGTATACGATCCCACAGGATTGGCATCGAAACAGATAGAAAACATCGCTCTTGGAGTACTGCCTAAAAGGATTTTAATTGGGATGCAAGACCACGCTTCGACGAATGGGGATTATAAAAAGAGTGCCTTGAAGTTTGAAAATTTTGGGCTTAAAAATATTACTTTATATGTCAATGGCGTCGCACTGGGTGGGACTTTGAATATGGATTCATCAGATGCTGTGTTCCCGCTCTGTGCGAGAGCTTATAGCAGTTTGGCCCATAACACAGGAGGTGTGATGAGCTCGGAATCGGATAACACAGAAAGAATTTGTGGAACAGTTTAATATTTACTCATTTGATCTTACGCCTGACTTAACCGCGGGCGTAAATACCATTTAAACGCCAGCAGACTGGGACGTGTCAGTGAGATTGGATTCACTAAAGCTATAGACACGCCTTTAAGTGCACTCGTGTATCTAGAAACACAGGCCCTAATAGAACTGGACCGTTTCCGTAACATAAGCACAGATTTTTAAAATGGATGCAAATACACTCCAGAGAGTGATGAAAAGTGACTGTTTCGCGCGTTCCAAATTTATCGGGGTTTTTGCAAAGAATGAAATAATGAAGCCACCTAGCACGAGAAACTGGCACGGGGCCATCGTTAACACCGACATTGGGGTGGCGATGGAATTCACTGGTTTGCGATTTATTTTAAAACTAAGGAAAGACTATATTACTTCGATTCACTTGGGCTCCCCCATGGCATGACTCGACAATCGTAAATTTTATCTCGCAATTACATGTGCCTGAGATAATTTGGGCCCCATATCAGTTTCAAAGCTTTTACAGTGAAACATGTGGGCTATATTGTATCTTGTTTCTCTTACACATGTCGCGTGGGAAGGGATTTTGAATTTTTAAAATTTATTCGATTTGTGTGACACAAATATGAACAAAAATATGTATGCAGACAGATAAAAAAAAATTCCCACATGTTGCAACCCCTTAATTTGTAAGCTCTATATTGTGTAAATCTGTATATACATTTGTAACAATAAAGAATTGGGAGCTGCCCCTTTTTGTACATGTTTAATAAATGAAAATAATGTTTGTTTTGTTAATATCCTAAAAAGCACTTACATAATCTCTGCGATGACGGCGCATTCGGATGAGCTGTTGTGCGACAACACCATGATATCTGATTCGCAGTGTGTTGTGGATACCACTTCGTTCGCCACCCTTTCTCCAAAAGTTTTTATAATCTCTTCTAACTCCGTTTCGCTCCTGTAAAATAAAGAGAAAACTATTTTTAAAAACGAATGCCTTCTTAAAAGTGCATTCGTTTCTAAAAACCTACCATACCATATATATAATATATATATATATATATATATATATATATTTATTATATATATATATGGAAATAATGATGAAAGATGTAGAGAATAACTGAAAATGCTTTGCAATTATGGCTTCTTTATAAGATAACACTGATTGAAACGTTAGGTTATATTATAAACGAGAAGAGAGCCGGTTAAATCAATGAACATAATTTACCTTGTAGAAAAGTCTACCTACTTTTAAAATACTATACGGGTCAAAACACTCACATTAGCTCGTCTGCAAATTCGGGATCGCTGGGTCGGGTGCTTGGCGAAGCACTCGCTCTCCTTTCGCCGAAAGTGTTTATAACACGGTCTAACTCAGTGGCGGTCCTGTAATTAAAATAAATGTCATGGATTTGGATGCAGTAACTCGTTTTGTTCCCTAACATCAGCGTTATTTAAACGGGGAAAAAATAGTGTTATTCAATGTTAATAAATGAGATTTGTTTGCGTTGAGACACACTGTCTGCGGTTAGGCTAAGTTATTTCACTTCGCAGTATCACGGTGTTTTATAAATTAAAATAAAGCTAGGTTAGGTTAACGACAGATTGAAAGCGTAAACAGATATAACGACGAAGGAGTGTGCCCACGATGTGTGTATATATATATATATATATATATATATATATATACACGAGTCATTAGGCAATGACTAAGCACATTATTCAAATACGTATGCAAAGCTTAAAAGTTTTGAGTAGTTTTTTTTTAAAAACAAACTATCTGTAGAGCGTCCTATAATTTTTAGAAAACAAACAGAGATAACGACTAGGTTAGGTTAGGTTAACATCAAGTTGGTAGTGTAAGCAGATATAACGACGAAGGAGAGTGCCCACGATATATATATATATATATATATATATATATATATGAGCATCTCTAATTTGCTATGGGTAAACGAGAAACAAACAAAATGCGGTGGGCATAATTTTACGCTGTAGAAAATCACTGAACAAAGTTGTGTTTAAACTCTATAAAATTTAAAACTGCCGAGAGAAGCACAAATAAAACATATATATATATATATATATATATATATATATATATATATATTATATATTTAGTATATATATATATATATATATATATATTATATATATATAATATATATACACATATATATATATATATATATATATATATATATACACGGTTTAATTGTTAGCATTTGTAGAAAAGCTTTTGCCAACTGGGAAAAGGCACGTTTTATATCGGCGAATGTGGACAAAGCTTTGTTCTTCCCATCAAAAGGTCACAGGTCCTCTTTTCGTCGAATATGGTTGTATTGCTAGACAAAACCCATTCTCTCACAATATGCAGGTGTTTCTCATCAAACCTAAATAAAAAAACTTTTCGAAATTCAGGAATACGTGAATGAACTGGTTTTACCAACAAAAGGGTATGAGGCTCCACCCAGGCCTGATGGCTGTCTGCCAGTTACCGCGCGGTAAATCTGAATGTTCTCGTTTTTTAATATGCACATGCCTAAACCACGCCCTACCCTTCGTGGCTCCTCCCACTCATTGCTCGTGGAAAGGGAGCGTTGCTCTCGGGTTGGTTGAAAATGCTTGACCAAGTCCTAAGCTCGGCCCCATTTCTCGCAGCGACCCAATAGGACGCTATGGACCCCGCTTGTGAGACGGTATCATATACCCCCTTATAAATGGGGCACTTCGTCGCATAGAATCAGTTTTTCGTACAACTTGCTGCAACATACGAATCATGGCCGAGCTTTATGATTCATCTGACTTGATTGCCGACATAGATCATTACGGCCAGGCAGCACGGTTAATATTCACTGCAATAGATCAGAATGAATTATTTTCAACGCAGAGCATCGCCGAAGCATGCGAAACTGTCAATGAACAATCAACGAAGCCTTTACTGAAATGTAAGTAATGTTTCTCGTTTTCCCACAACAATTACGCTTTGAAATTAATCTTATAAAAGGTAGCAATAATTGAAAATATTTTCAATTATTCTCTAACTCATTCGTAGTTATATCTGTTTACGCTTTCAATCTGTCGTTAACCTAACCTAGCTTTATTTTAATTTATAAAAAACCATAATAACGCGAAGTGAACTATTATCTACACAGAAGTTCGGCCTCTATTCATATATATATATATATATATATATATGTTTTATTTGTGTTTCTCTCGGCAGTTTTAAATTTTATAGTTTAAACCCAACTTTGTTCAGTGATTTTCTACAGCGTAAAATTATGCCCACCGCATTTTGTTTGTATATATATATATATATATATATATATATATATATATATATATATATACTAAATCTGGTGTGTGTATATATATATATAATATATATATATATATATATTAGTGTGTGTGTGTGTGTGTGTATTGTTTGGACAGTGTCGAGATATACGGCTCTATTGTGCCCCATCTCGGATTATTTTCGGAAAGAAAATGTGTTTACAAGTTTCCAGAATTTTTATTGTTCTCTGCCCTTCTGGTATAATTCAATTTGGAATATTTTTCTCTATTTTTCTGTGTTGTATTGTGCGTGTCGCGAACGCTATCAGCCATACGGCTCATTTGTGGTTGAAGGTTCGTGATCTTCGAACTGAAAACATACCGCGTATTGTGTGATAGACTAAATCTGGCTTTAAAAATAGCATAAATAACAAATTATATTCTGTTGAGAACTCATATATATATATATATATATATATACTGAAAGCTTGTGCATAAAATGAAACCCTTTACCTGGAATATTCTTTTGTTAGACAGATAGAGACAGCTTTTGTCATCAGTGACCCTTAATTTAATCTGTAGATGTACCACAAATATAATATTAACTTCCTGCCCCTTCCAAAACATCCGTATATCTTTTTTTTTTTAGAATTTTTAAATTTATTCTTTAATTGCAAAAATACCGCAGGATAGAGTTAAAACAAATATTCTTAAATACGATTAAGTATATATATATAATATATATATATATATATATAATGAATCAGAGCCCGAAAAGTAAATCTCAAAAAGAGCAGTTTATTTTATTTTTTAATTATAGTGGTTTTTCTACAAATACGTGAGTTTGGTTGTTTATAAGATATATTATCTCGCACACATACTTAATTTTAGTTTGTAGAAAAAAAAAAAAAAAATATATATATAATATATAATAATATATATATATAACAAATTAAATAAATTTTAAAATGAAAAATCTTTAGCAAGTGTGTGTGTGTGTATATATATGTATATATATATATATATATATATATAATATGTATATATATATATATATATTGTGCTAATACTTTGTATCGTATTGAAGCAACGGTGTTTTATCTAATTCAGATTGAATTTATTTCTTTTAAAATAATTAGTTCTCTTTATTGACCCGTTTGGAATGATTATATAATTTCAAATCTATTATTATTTATTTTGGAGCCGCTGATCCACATTAACTGTTTATGTAATAATAAATATCATAATATATATATATATATATATATATATATATATAATATTATATATATATATGCCGGGTGCGACCCGGTTAACATTTCATTTCATAATATAAATAAACGGTGTAATGAATTCTTCTCTATTACGGGCGATTTTGCGTAACGTCGCTTTATTGATTCCTTGTACACAATAATATATTTTATTTGGTTGGGTGATTGTATGGTTCAGCGGGGTGGCACTTAGCTTGATGCAGTGGCTGTCACTGGCGTGTGCCCGGATTCAATTAACGTACTGTGGCACTTAGCTTGATGCAGTGGCTGTCACTGTCGCGTGCCCAGATTCAATTAGATTACTGTGGCACTTAGCTTGAGGCACTGGCTGCCTAAGCCAACTGGCGGTCTAAGTCAACTGGTTGCTTAGGGGCACTATAAGAGGCCAGTTGATTGACGATGGATCCATATGAGTTCGGCAGTCCACCGAGCAAAGACCTCCTCTTCCTCTCTTGCTATCTCTTTCTGCTCCTTTGGGGGTGAGGAAACCCCTTCCTCCCCAAAGAGGCGTCCTTAGGTTAGGTATTCCCCTTTGGGGGGTTCAGCTTGGGGGAGAACTCCGCCTCCAAGTTGCATACCCCTTGCAATCCCATTTTGGGGTTGGCAACAAAGGCCGGTACCCTCTCTCTCTCTTTCTTTTTTTTTGCAACAAAGGGGGTGGGGTGGGGTGGCACCCTTGCAACAAAGGGGTGTGGGGGTGTGGCACTCTTGCAACATTGCGTAATATTATGCAACATTTCTGCACTCGTCCATTTTTACACCATACTACTCGTCCTCACTATATTGCCTATCTTTATCCCCGAAGAATTGGCTAAATAAACTCCCGCTCCTCTTAGGAATTTATCGATAATGTGGGCTCCTCTCGAATGCGGAACTGTTATATACTCTTTATCTACAGGGTGTCCCAAAAGTCTCCATACATAGGGAAAATTAGCACTTTTTAGCAAAATATAACTTTATTTAAAAACATTCTCTACATGATTGCCATTTCTTTGTAAACACACACGGATGCGTCTCTCCCACTCATGGTGAACTCGTGTTAACACATTTGGTGTTATGGACGTAATTGCACTTCGAATGCGTTCCTTTAGGCGATCCATGTTCTGTATCTTTTCCTGGTACATTACGTCCATAACACCAAATGTGTTAACACGAGTTCACCATGAGTGGGAGAGACGCATCCGTGTGTGTTTACAAAAAGAAATGGCAATCATGTAGAGAATGTTTTGTAAATAAAGTTACATTTTGCTAAAAAGTGCTAATTTTCCCTATGTATGGACACTTTTGGGACACCCTGTACATTATTCTCAGTCTCACCTCCACGCCGTTCTGATATATTAATTGCTTTTTTCTTTAGTTTAACTATTAATCCTTCGGGATAACCTAACTTTCCAAACGCTTCACTGATGTATTCAAATTCATTCACCAGATACTCCTCCCTTTCAATATGAGCAGACAAAATAATGAACAAAGTCATCTTTGTTTGTAGGCTTTCTATAGACTGAAAATTTTGCATTCTCACCCGATCTCCAAATCATTGCGTCTAAAAATGCCATTTTTCCATTCTCTTCTTCCACCGTAAACTGTATATGACCATCTCCATCAGCGGTCGGGGAACAGGGGTAAATTACCCCAAATGGGGTAAATTTAAAAATTTTGGGGGTAATGCGTGCGGTATGAGAGACACTTCCCTCAGAGCCTCAGTCGTGTGTATGGTATCATGAAACGAAGAGGTGCTTTTAGTGCTTGACACTTTGTGCTGATATTTTTTTCGTATATTTTTATTTTATTTTGTTACATAAATGTGGCGTTATTCTAAATTTTAGAATATTACGAATTTACGTCCTGATTTTGATGTTGTTGTATCAAAAATGAAACAGCATCATTTTTCCAAAACCTGAAGTGATGTTTTGAATGAAATTCTTCAGTTCTTCAATCCTTTTTACTAATTTTGTTTGTGTGCTATTCTTATGCCAGCATTTGTGGCTTTTTTTTATTTCTCCATAATAATGGATCCAATAAACATTTTTTAATTTGAATTTTTTGTATACCATATGCAACAATTTTAAGAGCAATTGACTTGTTTTTGCTTACTTTGAAGTCTGGGGGTAATTTCATTTTACTCAAATAGATTTTTGGGTAATACCCAAAAAAGTTCCCCGACCCTTCATCTACATCATTTAACATTCTTAACTTATTGTTTATATCCGTGTTTTCTGGAACTGCTACTAACACATCGTCAACGTATCTAAACCAAGCTGCACCTCTTTTCATTATCCTAATAAATCTGTCCGTCTCCAAGGTTTCCATATGGAGACTAGCCATGACAGCGCTGAGTGGTGAACCCATGGTCAGGCGTCTGTGTTGCTTATACTCCTCATCTTGAAATGTAAATGCATCAAACTTCACACACAAAGCAACCAGTTCCATGTAATCCTCCCTTGTTACCGGAAGAACGCTGTCTTCGATGTTTTCTATCGCTCTTCTGATCGCCTGTAATGCTCCATCTACCGGAACATTTGTGAATAATGCTTTAACATCAAAGCTCGCTAGTTTCTTTCCGTCAAAATTAATGTGCTTTAGCCTCTGTAATAAGTCAGAAGAGTTTCTTAAATGAACCTTACTTATTGACCTAAGCGCGGCTGAAAGCGGCTTAGCTAGTTTCTTGGCCAGCCTATGAGGCGCGCTACCGATACCAGATGTTATTGGTCTCATCGGTATGTCAGGTTTATGTACTTTTGGCAGGCCTCTCATTCTCGGCGGGCGGGTGGCTTTCTCCAGTAAACCTATTAGCTTTCTTCCCCTCTCTGACCTATTCAACACTCTCCTCACCTCCCGTTTGAATCGTTTTGCCTCATCTTCCGCATACCCTGTAGGTCTCCTCTCATATGTCGTTACATCATTCAATAAATCCATCATTTTGTTTGTATAATCCACTTTATTCATCACAATTACCCCCGCCTCTCCTTTGTCGGCTTGAGTTATAACTATATCCCAGCATTTTCCCAAATTGCTCAATGCCTCCCTGTATCTCTTCGGTATAGCACATTGCTTTTTGCCCGCTACGGCCATGCAACACGACAGGATACTTTGTTTGAACCTTTTAGCCACGTCGCTCTGATTCCATTTCTAGTTCTTCGTTACGTGTTCCGTGCAGCAACTCCGGTCTACTCCAATATCGAATTTTAAACCCAGCGACAGAGCCTGTATTTCTGTTGCCGTTAATTGTTTCGTAGAGAGGTTTAACACTAACTCTGCTCTTCCAACATCTTTCCACGCATTGTTTTCGCATAAATATTCCAACTTTCATTCTAACCTCTCTTTTTGTCCTTTGCCTCCCCTCCCCAGTCTCGCGATTAAGTGCTGAGGCAGTTGAACACTATTTATATTATCCAACAATACATGTAACCTATTCGTTAAACCAACACATCCCTTTTCTAAATATACTCTCGCACTCTCACTAAATGGTCTGTCTTCACTTCGTAGTTGCTTTGGAGCAGATCTCGGCAATACTTGTTCGTCCAGACAATTCCGAAGAATATATCAGAACGACGTGGAGGTGAGACTAAAAATAGTGTAGATGAAGAGTATATAACGGTCCGCATTCAAGAGAAGCCCACATTACACTGGTCTGCGTTTGAAAAAAAATTTCCTGAGGTCAAGGTTTTTTTTAGTTGTTCTTTTATAATTTTTGCATGCTGAATTCAAAAATGTAACTCATTTTGCTCAATCAGGTCAGGTTTTTATGCTATCTCAATTTAAAAAAAATAAATAATTCGAAAATAATCGTTATGAAATTAGCAAGTTTATTTTTTTAAAACGGACTTAAATTGACATAAAATGTACAAAGTATATAAAAAATGGTACACGAGTACAGTTAATGTGGACGAAAGGGCTTTCTCAAAGACTTTCGTCTGTGTTCCACAGCTGGAACGTCTCTCTTGAGGCACCAGCAGTAGTCCGCAAGTATGTTCACATCCCAGCGGCCCTGGTACCTCTCTTCCATCACTCGAATATCCTGGTGGAAGCGCTCTCCTTGCTCCTCGCTGACATCACCGCAGTTGATGCATCTTTATGGAAAATGCATCTTTATGGACATACGTGCACCAAGAGCCTGGAAGCTCTGCAGGAGCTCCTCGACAACACGTTCGTACTCTGGACTTCGGTAGTTGCCCAGAAAATTCGTGACAATGGACTTGAATGTGAGCCAGGCATTGATCTCATTGTCCTCCAGACTTTCGTCGAATTGAGCATCTTTCATAGCTCCCTGATCTGGGGCCGTCAAAATACCTGCTTTCAGTTTGCCCTCACTGACGCGTGGAAATTTCTGATTCAGGAAAGCGAAAGCTCGGCTTTCTTTGTTGAGTGCTCTGACGAAATTCTTCATAAGTCCGAGCTTGATGTGCATCGGCGGAAGTAAAATCATCTGCGGATTCACGAGAGCGTTGACAGAACGTTGTGCGAACCTGGTTCCAGGCCACGTCTTGCTGCCAGTCGCGTTGTACGTAGTTTGTTGCTTGTCTGCTCGGCTGTCCCACAGACAGAGAAACAGGGTATTTGGTGTAGCCGCTTGTAGACCCACACTAGTGCTATAACCTATAAAAAAAAAATATAGATATATATATATTTGTATTTTTTTTTTGTAGACACGAACATACCTTTAGGTCTCCGCATATCACCAATTGTGACGTTTGTACTTCAAAGCAGTTAGCAAAAGCTCCATGTTACTATAACTTTCAGTCATCTGCACTGAGTGACCCACCGAACGACGCGACCTTGTTACCATTGTAGAGTAGTACTGCTTTCAAGCTTCTGCTTGAGGAGTCGATGAAGAGCCGCCATTCTGTAGGGTCATACGCTAAACCCATAGCTGCAATGAGGCCGTTGGCGTTGTTACAGTAAACCAGCGAAGCTTCTTCGTCCAACGTGAAATATTCTCGAAACTCTTCTTCGCGGCTGCGATACCAAAGAATGTTTTTCTGGAGCTAACAAACGATTTTCGCGAAGACGTGACCCTAGCAACTGAGCAGATTCTTTGGACAAGCACAAATCTCTTGTCAAATCGTTCAACTCAGCTTGGCTCAAGAGTTTGGGTTGACTTGTCTCGGCAGTAGGTTGGTATGTACCAGATATTCACTCATCCATTTCTTCATCTGAGTCGGACGACGAATCAAAGTTGTCGGGCGGTGTTGGAATTGGAATTTCTGTCCATGAGCACTGGCTTTATGGCAGATGGCACCTGGATACTTTACGTGTTGCTTGTTTTTTCGATTTATGCCTAAAAGGAAACATAAAGACGGATAAAGATAGATAAAGACACATCTCATATATTGTCAGGCATATTTTTGTAGTATAAAATGAAATTCATACTAAATTCATACTAACTTACCTTGTAGGTTTGTCATACAGAAATAACAGTCAGTAGTATGATCTCTTCCTTCCCTCCACACCATTGGGACACCAAAAGGTAGACACTCTACCTTGTGGCTCCAGCGCCGCAGACTTTCAACGCACGTTTTGCAGCATATGTGAGGGGCAAAGGCTTTGTCCTGGTCACCAAGTTTAACTCCAAAGTAGGCGTGATAGCTTTTCCTCACAAAATGTGTGATGTTTGACTGCCGGTCTGACATAGTGACTTTACCACAGATGTAGCAGAACCTGTTTTGGGTTATTCTTGCACATTCTATTCATGCTGAAAACAGTAATGACAATCGTAATTAGAAATAAGTTGTCTGTTTATTATATAGCTTGGCTAACACTTGGCTAAAATGTAAGTCTGTTTTAAAAAATAAACTTGCTCATTTCATAACGATTATCTAATTTTTTTTAAATTGAGATAGCATAAAAACCTGACCTGATTGAGCAAAATGAGTTTACATTTTTTAATTCAGCATGCAAAACTTATAAAAGAACAACTAAAAAAACCTTGACCTCAAAAATGACGCAGACCAGTGTTACCAATAAGTTTTTGTACTAATCGTGACCGCCCCAGACAGAACACATAACCGAAGGTGAAAATTCAGAGCTCGAGTCACAGGCTTGATGGCCTCTTCCAGAAGACTTCTGTGAGAAATTCCTAAGAGGAGCTGGAGTTTACTTAGCTAATTCTTCGGGATAAAGATGGGCGATATAGTGGGCGAAACAAAATGAGTGTATTAATGAACGTAGTGTAGTTTACGAGATTCCGTGTAATAGCTGCTCTGCCGTTTATTATGGGAAGCCAGGGCGCGGCTTACCAAAAACACTATATGAACATGAGCAGACATGCGTCTACATCGAACATCTAACTCACTCGTCTTGCACGCAGGTAGGTACAGACACCTGCCAAACTGGCAAGAAGCTAAGATCATTCATAAAGGACTAGATAAGGGGATGAGGAAAGTATTGAAGCTGCTTATATAACGTCAGGAAACGTGGTAATTCATAGAGAGGGATTTATGTGTTTAGCCAAATTAACGGGAAAAATTATGGTGAAGTTAGCAGAAAGGGGCGGGACCAAGGAGCATCGACAGTAACCAGCCAATCAGGTGAAGCCACGAATGTTCGTCCAGTAGGATTGGAAAGATCGTCTGCATTTAAATATTGTTTTAACTCGTGCTGTCATTCTGTGAGAGCAAGGCTTTGTGCCGAAACGTAGCGGAATATAACTCCATCTCTTATCTGTATCTTTTTCTACCACCCTCAACCCGCTAATTTGTCTGTATGGATATATATATATATATATATATATATATATATATATAATATATATATAAAATTTAGACCGGCCCAGGCTCATAGGGGTGAAAAATATATTTTTTTTCTTAAGTCTCACCCCTGGAATTTGTTATGCGTGTCGATAGGAAGTTTTGAGTGAAGTTTCAGCCGGATTCCCTAATATTTAGTGGTGCCGACAACTCTGAAATGTGTAGTTTTTCCGCACCACCTAGGAGGTAACTACAACAGGCGCGTTTTTTTTAATGGTATCCCCAATAGGCCTAATCCACTTTTTTAATGTTAACTCATGAGGTTTGTTGTGCTTCCTGTCTTTTTCATTGATTTCTTTGCCTCTGGAACTGCTCTCGGTGTTTTTCCACGACTTGAAGAAGGTACTGCAGTTTTCTTCGTCGTTTTTTGTGAGATGACTGCTGAAACTCTGAATTAATGAGACCGCCCTCTCTGCATTATCGTTTGCAACATTCATTGTTTTAACATATTCCTTAGCTAATTTATAGTTCGTCCCTGTTATCCCATTCTGCAGGATCGACTTGAGCTTGTGACAAAGTCGGCCAGACTTTTCTCTAGTGGGTTATCATGAGTGTGGTCAAAAGCAATTCGTTTTTCTGGTATTTCTGAACCAGGTCTTTCCAATGCCTGAACCACCTGCCGTTTCACTTGCAAAGTTATGCCATCATCAAAAAGGCAAGCGGTACAAGTTCTTCATTTAGATACCAGAGGTGACGGCATAGTGCTTTGTTAGCTATTGCTGAAAGTTCCTTATCATCATATTGCTGAAGCTCTTTTAAATACTCCAAATCGGTTCTTGGTGCAAAAGATGCGATAGAAGCCGCAAACCATTTTGGCACATAAAAGCGGACAGCATAGCGAGAGAAGCGTTCCATTGCTCTCAGTTCCTGTTTTGTCAGGTTGAACTGCGAGCGAAACAATACAATTTTGATGGCATAAATCACTCGCGACATCCACCTAGCGTGATGTAAAGCCCGAGGTTGACGAAAATGTACTCCTCCTGATAGAACACCACCTTTTTTTGCCAGTATTGCTAGCGGTAGTATCAAAACACATTGCTTGAATACATTCTCGCAAATTCCAATCGTCTAAGCATTCTAGAACTGCTTCTGCATTTTTTCGCCTTCTCCAGAAACAAGTTTGGGTACTGCGAAAAGCTTAGACTTTCCTCCACCGGATACAGAATAGCTAGCCTATCTATTTTTTCATCACCTGTTATATCTGCATTACTTTACCATCCCAATGAATGGTAAGCGGAACGTCAAAGGTAAAGGTTTGCTTAATGTCATCTGCAACTTTTTGGCGTACGGCACTCCTCGCCCCTGTAGAGTACTTCTCCTCAAAACAACATTGTCAATGTTATGTCCAAGAGAAGTTGCAGCAGCTGAAAGCACCGTAACAGCACTACGATCACTTGTTTTTGTTCGATCTAATGCCATTGCCAGATCAGGTGTTACGATGCGCTTACACTTATTTGATATTGTGCTGCTTGAAGGTTTGGATGTCATTTCAGGAGTGTACGATGTGCCTGGCTCTGGTTGCTCATCACTACTACTGCTTGAACTGCTATTACTGAACTGAACTGCAGCTGAAGACAGTTTCTTTCGCAATGCCTCGGCTTCTTTTAGTGCAGCATTTCTTTCATCTCTTCCGTTTTCGAAGTTGCTGAGCGACTAGTTTGTTATCAATATCAGTCATGTAACCTCGCCTCCCTTTTTCTCTTTGAGCATGTATGAATGATCTATCTTCCTCATTTGACATCATTTGTAAAGCATTTGCGTGAGCTATATCAAAAAGGTTATCTAAACTATCTTGGAATTCAGTTTCTTTTTTAATTTGATTTTGATTACGGTTTAATTTTGATTTTTGAAGTGATCTGAAGTTCTCATACATTTTCTGAATTTTTGTTAGTACATGCTGTTTAGTTCTGGTGGGTATTTTCGCCTTGTCCCAAATCTCAAAAATTTCAGCATAAACTATGTTTGGATGCTTCTTTCAATGTTTTCTTACTGTTTGTGAGACAGAAAAGCCGACGTAGTAAATCTCCATTGGATGGAAGCTTCTTACTTCCAATTGTGTCAATTGGCTGTCCAATCAGCCATATTTCAGTTTTTCTTCTTGTTACAATTGAATCGGACATGATGAAGGATAAAATCTGCAATACTAAAAGAAAACACTTGCACATCAATCTCCCACTGCGTCTTAAGCAATACTGACGTGAAGACGTGTTTTCTACTCAACAGTGTAACATGTGTAACAATGTAACATGTGGAGCACAATCAACAAGATTGTGAATAGGCATGGTTTGCACACAATATTTGTACTACAAATTACGGGATTTCTTAAAGTAATTTTACCAGCAATTGATATTTTCCTAATAATGAAAATACAAGAGGCTGTGCATAGATATATATATATATATATTATATATATATATATAATATATATATATATATATATATATTATATATATGTGTGTGTTGTGTGTAAAAATGAACACTGAATAATTCTTATATTCATATATTCTTATATTCACTTTTGCATATAGACTCCAAACACGCGTAACGTTAACTGTATATGAAACGCAAGTTCGAATAAATTTTTTGTTTTCTATTTTATTTTTGCTGAATAATTGATGAATTATTTCTTTTTAAATTATTTAATCATTTTTTTAGATTTAGCTTAATAAGGTAATCGTGTTAAATTCTGCAATGTTCATTTTTTTTATACATTCTCTCTTCGTTGTAAAAGATGAAGTCATGTCTTGCTTAACACCTAATCTTAAATTTTAAGCATTTAATTTTGGCTCATATGCATGTTTAATTTTAATCCATAATAAAATGCATATTTCAATTTCCATTTTTAGTTAACTCGGCAGATCATTATGACGAGAGTAAAGCAGTAAATGTTATATATTTCGATTTTCAAAAGGCGTTTCATAGAGTGCCACAGAGGAGATTATTAGCTTAACCTCAGCCTCACGGAAATGGATCGAAAATTGGCAGAGCGGACGTAAACAAAGAGTGGTTATTAATGGCAAAGCGTCTAACTGGAAAAGTGTAACTAGTGGCGTGCCTCAGGAACCAGTTCTGGGGCCAGTTCTTTTTATTATTTATATCACTTACATCGACATAGGAATTAACAATATAATTTAAAAAACTGCAAATGGTACCAAAATGGGGGACGAACAAATCAGCGGCAGAACGTTTGCAGTTCAGAACGATATTAAATTACTCGACTGGACAGAAGTTTGGCAAATTAACTTTAATATAGATAAATGTAAAGCGTTCCCTATCGTAGAAACAATATTAGGGAAAAGTATTCTATGCGCGACAAGACACTAACAAGTGTTACGGAAGAGAAAGATTTAGGTATTATTATTGTTGACACTCTTAACCGAGTAAGCAATGTATCGAAGCGGTCAGAAAAGCAAATAGATTTATTGGTAGATCATTTGAATTTAAGACTGAGAAACAATCCTAACATTATATAATTTCTTAGTACGCCCCCCCTGAAATACTGCGTTCAGTTCTGGTCCTCATATTTACGACAGGACATAGATAGAATGGAGAGAGTGCAGCGACGGGATACTAAGATGATTCCTGGATTTTGAAACGTTAAGTTTATTCCCACTTGTGACAGTTTTACCGGTCGTCCTTCCCCAAATTCAGTAGAGAAGTCACTTGGTCTCAACCTTTCAGCAATCCACTTTGAATTGATAAATGTTGCTCCTGCTTTCATTGCTTCTCGGAATGCTTAGAATGCTCGGAATGATCGTATCCGATCAATAACTCTCCTGTTCTCGCTGCCATCCAGTACTTTTGGCATGGTTCAGATTTCTTCCTAAAATATAAGTTAGGTCATATTAGGATGTAAAACTATAAAATATAACATATCAATCATTAATTCTTCTGTAGACCTCTCGACAAAGGTTATGCACCTCCCCCTATATATGAGGCATATAGCGCCGCCGCAGAAATAAATAAAATTAAATTGGCATCTTCAGACCGATTAGCACCAGATTAAAAGATTAATCCCACCACAGCTCAACTCGCATCTTTCCTCAGGATTGATTAGCACCTTATCGAATAATCTCATTCTCGATTAACGGAATAGCACCTTCGTAGCCTTACCTGAGGTTACCCCTCTTACCATTTTCTCTCTCTCTCAGTTTCTACTCGGTTTCCTTTTTCCTCCCATCAATTTTCCTCTCAGTGTCACCCCTCAGTGACCCCCTTACTTCCCTACCTCTACTCTGGTATTCTGATGCTATACTACTCGTACGTACATATGTGTGTAAGTGTGTGCATGTGTGCGCGCGCACGAGAGAGAGATACTGTGATGTATGGGGAATGTAATGAGGTTACGAATGGTTAATATAAATTAACCAGGAGACGGGAATTGCTCATGTAAGCGGAACGCGAGGCAAGATGGTCGCGCTCAAATGTGAAATGTCCTTTATTTCTTCAGAGAGATTTGTAATAAATACCCATTTATTTTAGCAGTAAGCTAGCGAACTAAATTATGTTAATTCTGTATAATTTCAAATAATAATTACATAAGACCGGCTACACAAGCAGTAGATTGGGTGAGAAAAATAAGTTAAATTATACAGTATATAAAATATAGCAGACTTCCATTCTGCTCTCCTCCCGTGCCCAAACAAAAATGAGGATTGTACGAATTAGAAATACTTGTAATGTTCATCAAATGAAAATTCCATTGTTGTTGGATTGCTAAAATGTTAAACTACATCTTTCTAATAAGTTCGTAGTGTATAAACTATGAAATCATAGAATAAATATATTTAAAACTAATAATAATCAGGGTGTCCTGCGCCTGGCAGAATATAACGTTATGGAGCGAATCGATATCATACTATAATCGTATTAGATTAACGCAAAGTAAAAATGTTAAATCAAAATAACCCTTAAAAAATTCAGAATAATTTGGTATAAAATCCATGCTAGGGAGAAAAGTGGTTAATGTATGTATTAGAAATGCAAGACTTTCTTTGATAAAACCAAAGGCAGCAGAAATCAGTTTATAAATGAAAAGCAGGTATGCGTCGGTGCATTTCGAAGGTTTGACCGTAAACATCTCGAGATTAAGATCGTGGATCGTGTCGAACAAAAATTAAAAATAACTTAGTCCTCCCTAAATTGTAATAAGAAATTTCTGAAAGAAAATTTGTATTGTCTGGCTCAAATAAATATAAGTGAATAGACTGAGTCTCCCTAATCGAAAGAAAACGTAACGCGCTCTTATTGTTGTCATTCCTCGTATAGAAAAGTGGTAGATATACTACATAGATATACAAAGTAAAAAGGACTCATTCTCCTACAAAAGAAAGATACCATTTAAACCACTGCTTCAATAAGATAAGGATAAGTAACCAAAAATTATGAATAGGAATATTCTAATAATTCTCTATTAATTGATTATGTTCATTCTGAATTTTACCACTTCATAAAGTTAATGACTCAAATAACTATTGTCATGTTTCAAAAATTCCATTCATGTTCCATTTCCATTTTTCCATTGTACGAGTATTTCGATTTACTCTCATTAGGGTCAAGATTATTGAAGTAACAGACTATTTTTGTAACAAGCCTTTTATTCACCTCCAGGAGTAATAACGCCGAGAAACCTGATTAGTGTTCCTTAAGAGACGCAAACAGGCATATATATATATATATAAAATTTTTAATTGGGGTTGTTTAACCTCCTTCGCAACATCTAAGGTCATATGACGGAGGGGACCTACAGATTTACGTGGGATCCGAACCACGGGTCGCTACATAATCTGGGCGCAGAGGACGGTCTCCCATCCAACTACTACCCAGACCCAATGTCGCTTAACTTCGCTGATCTCCGGGAAGCGGTTTACAACATCGGCCACGACGTAACCCGATATATATATATATATATATTATATATATATATTACAGTCACTGTCTAAACTCAGGCAATTTGTAAAATGACTGAAATTTTAGGCAATGTGTCAAATTGATGATACACACACAAAACCTAACCTAACCTAACCTAATGAATTTTTAGGCAGCATATTGGGAAATACCAGTGGGCATGCATAAGCAGCATTACCAGAAAGGTTAGGTTAGGTTAGGTTAGGTTTTGTGTGTATCATCAATTTGACACATTGCCTAAAATTTCAGTCAATTTACAAATTGCCTGATTTTAGACATTGACTGTAACATATATATGACGTACCCACCTCGTCGACAAGACCAAAACATCGCCACTCTAAATAACTTAGCCTAACTTAACCTAACCTAGTGTCACCCAACCTCTTCAGAAAGTTTAGGTTACGTAATTAAAACTAACCTCATAATAACTTGTCGATAGAATGTCAATATGTTGTAAGGTAGTGTATATATATATATATATACACTGGCGGTTCTTGGACTGGCGCATTGAGTAGGCAGAATTATATATATTATATATATATATATATATATATATATATATATATAATTTCAATAAAGGTATATAATTATAACTACATATTGCCTACTTACCGCAGTTGAGATTCCAATGCATTGCAATTTTTCATTACTTATAGTGTAGCTGATTTGTATATTCGCGCAACCCCCCCCCCCCCCCAAAAATCCCCTTGTGACGTCATACACCATTCGCCTATCAATCTTCTTCCTTTAACCCCCCCCCCCACCCCCCACCACCAAATCGTAGTTTCTCATATTTCTTCATACGGGATGGCTCGATAGTTCACCGGTCTGCATGAAAATCGATTTCTTTATTTTGAGTTGTGATTCTGAAGCAGTTCGCTGCGCTGAATTAAAAAATGCTACCAGTTTTTTTTCTATCACCCACAGTTTTAAACTTATTAGCAAAACAATTTTGGGGCGTTTTGTAATTTTTTACCTTTTTTATCTTTAATTAATTTCGCTTTTTCATATTTTTCAGATAGATAATTCTAACATTACGTCTTTAAAATTTTAAATGGCTTCTAGAGGATGTACCCATAGTCCAGACATATTTTGTTATATTTGTGGTCGGTATGTTGTTGTAAAACAAAGGACAAATGTAACGACCTTCATTAAGAGAGCTTATCATGCTTATTTTGGAATTAATTAGGAGATCAAGACAAAAGTTGGGCTCCACACAAGGTTTATCTTACGTGTGTTGCGGCACTAAGGAATTGGAGCAAAGGTAAAAAGAAAAGTTTGCCATTTGGGATCCTTATGGTATGGCGCGAGCCTAGAAACCATACCGACGACTGCTACTTCTGTTCTTGCAATGTTAAAGGTTATAATGCAAAGAATAAAGAGAGCCTTCAATACCCAAGTCTTCCATCTGCAATAAGGCCGGTACCCCATGGTCCAGAAGTTCCTATTCCCCGCCCACCCGAGAGTCTGGATCAATACAATTCAGATTCTGATTCAGCTCCAAATCCAGACAATGATGATGTTTATGAACAGCCAACAGCTGACCGAGATCCTCCTAAACCATTAACCCAAGCCGAACTAAATGACTTAGTCAGGGATTTGAATCTGCCTAAGGACTCTGCAGAACTTTTGGGGTCTAGATTGCAGGAGAACAATTTATTGGCATCTGACACATACTTCGCTTGGTACAGAAATCGTGAGAAAGACTTCGTGCCTTTTTTCGAAGAAGATGGTCCCTTGGTATTTTGCAAGGACATCACAGGATTAGTGTGCAAGCTAGGCATCGAATACCAAACCAGTGACTGGAGGTTGTTTATAGATTCCTCTAAAACCAGTCTAAAAGGAGTGTTACTGCACAACGGTAACAAATATGCATCAATCCCAGTGGCCCATTCTACTCATTTAAAAGAGACCTATGATAACATGAAACTGCTTCTGGAAAAAATTCAGTATCAAAATCACAGATGGATATTGTGTGGGGATCTCAAAGTCCTTTGCACATGTTACTTGGGCAGCAATCAGATACACTAAGATGCCATGTTTCATCTGCGAATGGGATAGTCGAGCACGTGACCAGCACTGGAAGAGGAAAACTTGGCCTCCTAGAGAGAATCTTACCCCAGGATCAAAGAACATTTTACATGAACATCTAGTTGAACCAAATAAAATCCTCCTACCACCCTTGCACATTAAGTTAGGCTTGATGAAGCACTATGTCAAAGCATTGAATAGAGAAGGTGAGTGTTTCAAGTACATTTGTTCAAAATATCCAAAGATTAGCTACGAGAAAATAAAGGAAGGTGTTTTTATAGGTCCTCAGATTAGAAAGTTATTGACAGACGATCATTTCCTGAACACAATGACCAATAAAGAAAAAGAAGCATGGCTTGGTTTCAAAGATGTTGTTGAAAACTTCTTGGGAAACTACAAAAGCCAAAATTATGAAAGACTGGTGGAAAATATGCTTAAAAAGTTTTGCGCCTTAGGCTGCAACATGAGCCTGAAAGTTCACTTCTTATTTTCGCATCTTGACCGTTTTCCCGAAAATCTCGGAGATGTCAGTGAGGAGCAAGGGGAACGATTTCACCAGGAAATCAAAACCATGGAAAGAAGATATCAAGGAAGATGGCATACAAATATGATGGCGGATTACTGCTGGTGTCTGCAACGAGATCAGCCTAACGCACAGCATAAGAAAACATCAAAGAAGCACCGGTTTAGTCGTCATTAGTCAGATCTAGCTTCGTAGTCTTAAGTCTTTGGAATAAGTCCTGAAATGTTTGCAAGTAAAGAAGGTAAATATATTTTGTTTCTTTCAGTTATTTTTTTATTCTTTCATAAACAAGCAATATGCTTGTCCAATTGCTAGGAGCTATTTAATTCTGCTTTAATTAGGTTTTACTCTATCACCTAAAGATTTCGTGCTACAAGGGGTGTTGTAATACCTCATCTGTCCCCAAATGTTAACCGCCCATTGATGGGAGGGGAGAGAGTATTTTGCTGGGAACGACTGGTTGTTATATATATTTACCCTACATTATTATGTAAGTGTTACTGTAGTCTATAACAACAAAATTTATGGTTTAGCATGTGCAATCCAATGTTGGTCTCGATAAGATGGTTCACATTTGGGGATAAATGGGGGATTTATGACACACCCTGTAGTAAAAAACCATACGTGATAGGGAAAAACTAACTATATTTTTTAGATCAGCTCACTCAAATTATATAGAATCACCAACTAGTTTGTAAAAATCGATCGACAAGTTTTCAAATGTGTACTGGTGTACTGAGCGGAAGCGTGCAAACTGTATCGTTTAGTAGGAAAGTCCGCGCGCTGACTATATGTACATTTATTCAGTATTAAAAATGGCATATATCAAATCCGCCACACTAGTTGAATTTATATTATACATTCAAGGTAGGAAGGGCGTTTTAGGTTGTAATAGCTAATATAAAAAAAGAAATCATATGATATTGGATTAAGAGGGCGCGATCGACAGATTTTGCATAATTGCGCTAATTTATATTGATATATTTAAGCTTCTAAAGTTTGACAAAATTAATGGTCAGGCAAAGCCTACCCTGCCTACCCTATAAAACGCCTCTGACATACTGTACATATATATATATATATGCAGAGAGTGAGAGAGAGAGAGAGAGAGAGAGAGAGAGAGAGAGAGAGCATAAAACGCCTCTGACATACTGTACATATATATATATATATATATATATATATATATTATGCAGAGAGAGAGAGAGTGACGTTAGTGAAAATGTATTTTGAAATACATTTATAAAAGTATATTTACGCTATTTGTATAGTTTTATTATAAAGGACTCTAGTTCTTGCCAACCAATAATCTCTTCATTGGAAATGTCTGAAAGAGAAATAATAAAAGTGAGAACAATAAAATATTGGCAAAGACTTTTTCGTTTTTCCTTCCTTGAAGTGCGAAATCATGTTTCAGACATCAACGTTTTCTTTTGCAATACGAGTACTACGTTATTTTTGTTAATATTTTCATTATTTCTTTCTTAAAGAAGAATGTTATGTACACATGCGCACGCGCGCACGCACACACACACATTGTGTGTGTGTCTGTGTGTGTATATATATATATATATATATGCTACGCGTGATCGGTGAAATTGTGCATTTCATGAAATGCGCAATATTTTGCGTTTTTCATGAATGAGCAGGGCGTTTGCCAGTTTCATGAAATAAGCAAAAGTAATGCATTTTTCATGAAATAAGCAAAAGTAATGCATTTTTCATGAAATACACAATTGTGGTGTGCGTTTTCCATGAAATCGGCAAAGGATGAAATGACAGTTACGTGACCAATTTCAGTTTGCGTTTTTCATGAAATCGACAAAGAATGAACTAATAAGATGCATTTTTACAGCAAACCAGAACAAATTTTATTTTATACGCCCTGCACATTTCATGAAAAACGCAAAATATTGCGTTTTTCATGAAATGCGCAATTTCACCGATCACGCGTAATATATATACCTTATGAACCTTATGTTGTTTTGTGCGTTGGTCTCTCTTCACACGGAGGTCAAGCTGGTGGCCCCGCCTCTAGGTCTGGCCTGGTGGAGGAGCGAGTTGCTTTCTTTCTATATATATATATATATATATATATATATATATATATATATATTCAGTTTGGTTTGTTGTAATGGGGAAGTAAAATAAAAAGAAGGATTATGTTGAGAGGGTGATTTTATCCTCATACTAAATTTTGCCCAAAATGTACAAATAATGTGGACGGCAGTTTCTTTTTGGGAAAGAATTGCGAGGTGCGAACTGGACATAAATGGTTGTAGATGACTGAAAAGGAACGACGGGTAACCAAAGAAAAGGAAGAGAAGGAAGAATCGAAAGTCAGTTGAGGACATTAAAAAGATGAAGGGAGAGAAGGAAAGAGCATTTATAAATAGAGCTGGAAAGATTTTTATTACTGAAGGAAATTAACCTACAAGATGCCAAAAAATGAAATTTGTCTGTATGTATTGTTATGTTCCCTCCTGTATATATATATATTTGACTAATATATATATATTACAGTCAATGTCTAAAATCAGGCAATTTGTAAATTGACTAAATTTTAGGCAGTGTGTCAGATTGATGATACACACAAAACCTAACCTAACCTAACCTAATGAAATTTTTAGGCAGCATATTGGGAAATACCAGTGGGCATGCATATGCAGCATTACCAGAACCTAACCTTTCTGGTAATGCTACATATGCATGCCCACTGGTATTTCCCAATATGCTGCCTAAAAATTCACTACATTTAGGTTAGGTTAGGTTTTGTGTGTATCATCAATTGAACATTGCCTAAAATTTCAGTCAATTTACAAATTGCCTGATTTTAGACATTGACTGTAATATATATATATATAGTCAATATATATATATACAGGAGGGAACATAACAATACATACAGACAAATTTCATTTTTTGGCATCTTGTAGGTTAATTTCCTCAGTAATAAAAATCTTTCCAGCTCTATTTATAAATGCTCTTTCCTTCTCTCCCTTCATCTTTTTAATGTCCTCAACTGACTTTCGATTCTTCCTTCTCTTCCTTTTCTTTGGTTACCCGTCGTTCCTTTTCAGTCATCTACAACCATTTATGTCCAGTTCGCACCTCGCAATTCTTTCCCAAAAAGAAACTGCCGTCCACATTATTTGTACATTTTGGGCAAAATTTAGTATGAGGATAAATCACCCTCTCAACATAATCCTTCTTTTTATTTTACTTCCCCATTACAACAAACCAAACTGACATATATATATATATATATATATATATATATATATATATAGAAAGAAAGCAACTCGCTCCTCCACCAGGCCAGACCTAGAGGCGGGGCCACCAGCTTGACCTCCGTGTGAAGAGAGACCAACGCACAAAACAACATAAGGTTCATAAGGTTATATATTTACGCGTGATCGGTGAAATTGCGCATTTCATGAAAAACGCAATATTTTGCGTTTTTCATGAAATGTGCAGGGCGTATAAAATAAATTTGTTCTGGTTTGCTGTAAAAATGCATCTTATTAGTTCATTCTTTGTCGATTTCATGAAAAACGCAAACTGAAATTGGTCACGTAACTGTCATTTCATCCTTTGCCGATTTCATGGAAAACGCACACCACAATTGTGTATTTCATGAAAAATGCATTACTTTTGCTTATTTCATGAAAAATGCATTACTTTTGCTTATTTCATGAAACTGGCAAACGCCCTGCTCATTTCATGAAAAACGCAAAATATTGCGCATTTCATGAAATGCACAATTTCACCGATCACGCGTAGCATATATATATATATATATACACACACAGACACACACACAATGTGTGTGTGCGTGCGCGCGTGCGCATGTGTACATAACATTCTTCTTTAAGAAAGAAATAATGAAAATATTAACAAAAATAACGTAGTACTCGTATTGCAAAAAGAAAACGTTGATGTCTGAAACATGATTTCGCACTTCAAGGAAGGAAAAACGAAAAAGTCTTTGCCAATATTTTATTGTTCTCACTTTTATTATTTCTCTTTCAGACATTTCCAATGAAGAGATTATTGGTTGGCAAGAACTAGAGTCCTTTATAATAAAACTATACAAATAGCGTAAATATACTTTTATAAATGTATTTCAAAATACATTTTCACTAACGTCACTCTCTCTCTCTCTCTCTCTGCATATATATATATATATATATATATATATATATATGTACAGTATGTCAAGGCGTTTTATGCTCTCTCTCTCTCTCTCTCTCTCTCTCTCTCTCTCTCTCTCTCACTCTCTGCATATATATATATATATATGTACAGTATGTCAGAGGCGTTTTATAGGGTAGCAGGGTAGGCTTTGCCTGACCATTAATTTTGTCAAACTTTAGAAGCTTAAATATATCAATATAAATTAGCGCAATTATGCAAAATCTGTCGATCGCGCCCTCTTAATCCAATATCATATGATTTCTTTTTTTATATTAGCTATTACAACCTAAAACGCCCTTCCTACCTTGAATGTATAATATAAATTCAACTAGTGTGGCGGATTTGATATATGCCATTTTTAATACTGAATAAATGTACATATAGTCAGCGCGCGGACTTTCCTACTAAACGATACAGTTTGCACGCTTCCGCTCAGTACACCAGTACACATTTGAAAACTTGTCGATCGATTTTTACAAACTAGTTGGTGATTCTATATAATTTGAGTGAGCTGATCTAAAAAATATAGTTAGTTTTTCCCTATCACGTATGGTTTTCTTACTACAGGGTGTGTCATAAATCCCCCATTTATCCCCAAATGTGAACCATCTTATCGAGACCAACATTGGATTGCACATGCTAAACCATAAATTTTGTTGTTATAGACTACAGTAACACTTACATAATAATGTAGGGTAAATATATAACAACCAGTCGTTCCCAGCAAAATACTCTCTCCCCTCCCATCAATGGGCGGTTAACATTTGGGGACAGATGAGGTATTACAACACCCCTTGTAGCACGAAATCTTTAGGTGATAGAGTAAAACCTAATTAAAGCAGAATTAAATAGCTCCTAGCTATTGGACAAGCATATTGCTTGTTTATGAAAGAATAAAAAAATAACTGAAAGAAACAAAATATATTTACCTTCTTTACTTGCAAACATTTCAGGACTTATTCCAAAGACTTAGACTACGACTAGATCTGACTAATGACGACTAAACCGGTGCTTCTTTGATGTTTTCTTATGCTGTGCGTTAGGCTGATCTCGTTGCAGACACCAGCAGTAATCCGCCATCATATTTGTATGCCATCTTCCTTGATATCTTCTTTCCATGGTTTTGATTTCCTGGTGAAATCGTTCCCCTTGCTCCTCACTGACATCTCCGAGATTTTCGGGAAAACGGTCAAGATGCGAAAATAAGAAGTGAACTTTCAGGCTCATGTTGCAGCCTAAGGCGCAAAACTTTTTAAGCATATTTTCCACCAGTCTTTCATAATTTTGGCTTTTGTAGTTTCCCAAGAAGTTTTCAACAACATCTTTGAAACCAAGCCATGCTTCTTTTTCTTTATTGTCATTGTGTTCAGGAAATGATCGTCTGTCAATAACTTTCTAATCTGAGGACCTATAAAAACACCTTCCTTTATTTTCTCGTAGCTAATCTTTGGATATTTTGAACAAATGTACTTGAAACACTCACCTTCTCTATTCAATGCTTTGACATAGTGCTTCATCAAGCCTAACTTAATGTGCAAGGGTGGTAGGAGGATTTTATTTGGTTCAACTAGATGTTCATGTAAAATGTTCTTTGATCCTGGGGTAAGATTCTCTCTAGGAGGCCAAGTTTTCCTCTTCCAGTGCTGGTCACGTGCTCGACTATCCCATTCGCAGATGAAACAGGCATCTTAGTGTATCCTGATTGCTGCCCAAGTAACATGTGCAAAGGACTTTGAGATCCCCACACAATATCCATCTGTGATTTTGATACTGAATTTTTCCAGAAGCAGTTTCATGTTATCATAGGTCTCTTTTAAATGAGTAGAATGGGCCACTGGGATTGATGCATATTTGTTACCGTTGTGCAGTAACACTCCTTTTAGACTGGTTTTAGAGGAATCTATAAACAACCTCCAGTCACTGGTTTGGTATTCGATGCCTAGCTTGCACACTAATCCTGTGATGTCCTTGCAAAATACCAAGGGACCATCTTCTTCGAAAAAAGGCACGAAGTCTTTCTCACGATTTCTGTACCAAGCGAAGTATGTGTCAGATGCCAATAAATTGTTCTCTGCAATCTAGACCCCAAAAGTTCTGCAGAGTCCTTAGGCAGATTCAAATCCCTGACTAAGTCATTTAGTTCGGCTTGGGTTAATGGTTTAGGAGGATCTCGGTCAGCTGTTGGCTGTTCATAAACATCATCATTGTCTGGATTTGGAGCTGAATCAGAATCTGAATTGTATTGATCCAGACTCTCGGGTGGGCGGGGAATAGGAACTTCTGGACCATGGGGTACCGGCCTTATTGCAGATGGAAGACTTGGGTATTGAAGGCTCTCTTTATTCTTTGCATTATAACCTTTAACATTGCAAGAACAGAAGTAGCAGTCGTCGGTATGGTTTCTAGGCTCGCGCCATACCATAAGGATCCCAAATGGCAAACTTTTCTTTTTACCTTTGCTCCAATTCCTTAGTGCCGCAACACACGTAAGATAAACCTTGTGTGGAGCCCAACTTTTGTCTTGATCTCCTAATTTAATTCCAAAATAAGCATGATAAGCTCTCTTAATGAAGGTCGTTACATTTGTCCTTTGTTTTACAACAACATACCGACCACAAATATAACAAAATATGTCTGGACTATGGGTACATCCTCTAGAAGCCATTATTAAAATTTTAAAGACGTAATGTTAGAATTATCTATCTGAAAAATATGAAAAAGCGAAATTAATTAAAGATAAAAAAGGTAAAAAATTACAAAACGCCCCAAAATTGTTTTGCTAATAAGTTTAAAACTGTGGGTGATAGAAAAAAAACTGGTAGCATTTTTTAATTCAGCGCAGCGAACTGCTTCAGAATCACAACTCAAAATAAAGAAATCGATTTTCATGCAGACCGGTGAACTATCGAGCCATCCCGTATGAAGAAATATGAGAAACTACGATTTGGTGGTGGGGGGTGGGGGGGGGGGTTAAAGGAAGAAGATTGATAGGCGAATGGTGTATGACGTCACAAGGGGATTTTTGGGGGGGGGGGGGGTTGCGCGAATATACAAATCAGCTACACTATAAGTAATGAAAAATTGCAATGCATTGGAATCTCAACTGCGGTAAGTAGGCAATATGTAGTTATAATTATATACCTTTATTGAAATTATATATATATATATATATATATATATATATATATATATCTATATATATTCTGCCTACTCAATGCGCCAGTCCAAGAACCGCCAGTGTATATATATATATATATACACTACCTTACAACATATTGACATTCTATCGACAAGTTATTATGAGGTTAGTTTTAATTACGTAACCTAAACTTTCTGAAGAGGTTGGGTGACACTAGGTTAGGTTAAGTTAGGCTAAGTTATTTAGAGTGGCGATGTTTTGGTCTTGTCGACGAGGTGGGTACGTCATATATATGTTACAGTCAATGTCTAAAATCAGGCAATTTGTAAATTGACTGAAATTTTAGGCAATGTGTCAAATTGATGATACACACAAAACCTAACCTAACCTAACCTAACCTTTCTGGTAATGCTGCTTATGCATGCCCACTGGTATTTCCCAATATGCTGCCTAAAAATTCATTAGGTTAGGTTAGGTTAGGTTTTGTGTGTGTATCATCAATTTGACACATTGCCTAAAATTTCAGTCATTTTACAAATTGCCTGAGTTTAGACAGTGACTGTAATATATATATATATATATATATATATATATCGGGTTACGTCGTGGCCGATGTTGTAACACCGCTTCCCGGAGATCAGCGAAGTTAAGCGACATTGGGTCTGGGTAGTAGTTGGATGGGAGACCGTCCTCTGCGCCCAGATTATGTAGCGACCCGTGGTTCGGATCCCACGTAAATCTGTAGGTCCCCTCCGTCATATGACCTTAGATGTTGCGAAGGAGGTTAAACAACCCCAATTAAAAATTTTATATATATATATATATATGCCTGTTTGCGTCTCTTAAGGAACACTAATCAGGTTTCTCGGCGTTATTACTCCTGGAGGTGAATAAAAGGCTTGTTACAAAAATAGTCTGTTACTTCAATAATCTTGACCCTAATGAGAGTAAATCGAAATACTCGTACAATGGAAAAATGGAAATGGAACATGAATGGAATTTTTGAAACATGACAATAGTTATTTGAGTCATTAACTTTATGAAGTGGTAAAATTCAGAATGAACATAATCAATTAATAGAGAATTATTAGAATATTCCTATTCATAATTTTTGGTTACTTATCCTTATCTTATTGAAGCAGTGGTATTTAAATGGTATCTTTCTTTTGTAGAATGAGTCCTTTTTACTTTGTATATCTATGTAGTATATCTACCACTTTTCTATACGAGGAATGACAACAATAAGAGCGCGTTACGTTTTCTTTCGATTAGGGGAGACTCAGTCTATTCACTTATATTTTTATTTGAGCCAGACAATACAAATTTTCTTTCAGAAATTTCTTTATTACAATTTAGGGAGGACTAAGTTATTTTTAATTTTTGTTCGACACGATCCACGATCTTAATCTCGAGATGTTTACGGTCAAACCTTCGAAATGCACCGACGCATACCTGCTTTTCATTTATAAACTGATTTCTGCTGCCTTTGGTTTTATCAAAGAAAGTCTTGCATTTCTAATACATACATTAACCACTTTTCTCCCTAGCATGGATTTTATACCAAATTATTCTGAATTTTTTAAGGGTTATTTTGATTTAACATTTTTTACTTTGCGTTAATCTAATACGATTTATAGTATGATATCGATTCGCTCCATAACGTTATATTCTGCCAGGCGCAGGACACCCTGATTATTTATTAGTTTTAAATATATTTTATTCTATGATTTTCATAGTTTATACACTACGAACTTATTAGAAAGATGTAGTTTAACATTTTAGCAATCCAACAACAATGGAATTTTCATTTTGATGAACATTACAAGTATTTCTAATTCGTACAATCCTCATTTTTTGTTTGGGCACGGGAGGAGAGAGAATGGAAGTCTGCTATATTTTATATACTGTATAATTTAACTTATTTTTTCTCACCCAATCTACTGCTTGTGTAGCCGGTCTTATGTAATTATTATTTGAAATTATACAGAATTTAACATAATTTAGTTCGCTAGCTTACTGCTAAAATAAATGGGTATTTATTACAAATCTCTCTGAAGAAATAAAGGACATTTCACATTTGAGCGCGACCATCTTGCCTCGCGTTCCGCTTACATGAGCAATTCCCGTCTCCTGGTTAATTTATATTAACCATTCGTAACCTCATTACATTCCCCATACATCACAGTATCTCTCTCTCGTGCGCGCGCACACATGCACACACTTACACACATATGTACGTACGAGTAGTATAGCATCAGAATACCAGAGTAGAGGTAGGGAAGTAAGGGGGTCACTGAGGGGTGACACTGAGAGGAAAATTGATGGGAGGAAAAAGGAAACCGAGTAGAAACTGAGAGAGAGAGAAAATGGTAGAGGGGTAACCTCAGGTAAGGCTACGAAGGTGCTATTCCGTTAATCGAGAATGAGATTATTCGATAAGGTGCTAATCAATCCTGAGGAAAGATGCGAGTTGAGCTGTGGTGGGATTAATCTTTTAATCTGGTGCTAATCCGGTCTGAAGATGCCAATTTAATTTTATTTATTTCTGCGGCGGCGCTATATGCCTCATATATAGGGGGAGGTGCATAACCTTTGTCGAGAGGTCTACAGAAGAATTAATGATTGATATGTTATATTTTATAGTTTTACATCCTAATATGACCTAACTTATATTTTAGGAAGAAATCTGAACCATGCCAAAAGTACTGGATGGCAGCGAGAACAGGAGAGTTATTGATCGGATACGATCATTCCGAGCATTCTAAGCATTCCGAGAAGCAATGAAAGCAGGAGCAACATTTATCAATTCAAAGTGGATTGCTGAAAGGTTGAGACCAAGTGACTTCTCTACTGAATTTGGGGAAGGACGACCGGTAAAACTGTCACAAGTGGGAATAAACTTAACGTTTCAAAATCCAGGAATCATCTTAGTATCCCGTCGCTGCACTCTCTCCATTCTATCTATGTCCTGTCGTAAATATGAGGACCAGAACTGAACGCAGTATTTCAGGTGGGGGCGTACTAAGAAATTATATAATGTTAGGATTGTTTTCTCAGTCTTAAATTCAAATGATCTACCAATAAATCTATTTGCTTTTCTGACCGCTTCGATACATTGCTTACTCGGTTTAAGAGTGTCAACAATAATAATACCTAAATCTTCTCTTCCGTAACACTTGTTAGTGTCTTGTCGCGCATAGAATACTTTTCCCTAATATTGTTTCTACCGATAGGGAACGCTTTACATTTATCTATATTAAAGTTAATTTGCCAAACTTCTGTCCAGTCGAGTAATTTAATATCGTTCTGAACTGCAAACGTTCTGCCGCTGATTTTGTTCGTCCCCCATTTTGGTACCATTTGCAGTTTTTTAAATTATATTGTTAATTCCTATGTCGATGTAAGTGATATAAATAATAAAAAGAACTGGCCCCAGAACTGGTTCCTGAGGCACGCCACTAGTTACACTTTTCCAGTTAGACGCTTTGCCATTAATAACCACTCTTTGTTTACGTCCGCTCTGCCAATTTTCGATCCATTTCCGTGAGGCTGAGGTTAAGCTAATAATCTCCTCTGTGGCACTCTATGAAACGCCTTTTGAAAATCGAAATATATAACATTTACTGCTTTACTCTCGTCATAATGATCTGCCGAGTTAACTAAAAATGGAAATTGAAATATGCATTTTATTATGGATTAAAATTAAATGCATATGAGCCAAAATTAAATGCTTAAAATTTAAGATTAGGTGTTAAGCAAGACATGACTTCATCTTTTACAACGAAGAGAGAATGTATAAAAAAATGAACATTGCAGAATTTAACACGATTACCTTATTAAGCTAAATCTAAAAAAAATGATTAAATAATTTAAAAAGAAATAATTCATCAATTATTCAGCAAAAATAAAATAGAAAACAAAAAATTTATTCGAACTTGCGTTTCATATACAGTTAACGTTACGCGTGTTTGGAGTCTATATGCAAAAGTGAATATAAGAATATATGAATATAAGAATTATTCAGTGTTCATTTTTACACACCACACACACATAATATATATATATATATATATATATATATATATATATATATATATATATTATATATATATATATATATCTATGCACAGCCTCTTGTATTTTTCATTTATTAGGAAAATATCAATTGCTGGTAAAATTACTTTAAGAAATCCCGTAATTTGTAGTACAAATATTGTGTGCAAACCATGCCTATTCACAATCTTGTTGATTGTGCTCCACATGTTACATTGTTACACATGTTACACTGTTGAGTAGAAACACGTCTTCACGTCAGTATTGCTTAAGACGCAGTGGGAGATTGATGTGCAAGTGTTTTCTTTTAGTATTTGCAGATTTTATCCTTCATCATGTCCGATTCAATTGTAACAAGAAGAAAAACTGAAATATGGCTGATTGGACAGCCAATTGACACAATTGGAAGTAAGAAGCTTCCATCCAATGGAGATTTACTACGTCGGCTTTTCTGTCTCACAAACAGTAAGAAAACATTGAAAGAAGCATCCAACATAGTTTATGCTGAAATTTTTGAGATTTGGGACAAGGCGAAAATACCCACCAGAACTAAACAGCATGTACTAACAAAAATTCAGAAAATGTATGAGAACTTCAGATCACTTCAAAAATCAAAATTAAACCGTAATCAAAATCAAATTAAAAAAGAAACTGAATTCCAAGATAGTTTAGATAACCTTTTTGATATAGCTCACGCAAATGCTTTACAAATGATGTCAAATGAGGAAGATAGATCATTCATACATGCTCAAAGAGAAAAAGGGAGGCGAGGTTACATGACTGATATTGATAACAAACTAGTCGCTCAGCAACTTCGAAAACGGAAGAGATGAAAGAAATGCTGCACTAAAAGAAGCCGAGGCATTGCGAAAGAAACTGTCTTCAGCTGCAGTTCAGTTCAGTAATAGCAGTTCAAGCAGTAGTAGTGATGAGCAACCAGAGCCAGGCACATCGTACACTCCTGAAATGACATCCAAACCTTCAAGCAGCACAATATCAAATAAGTGTAAGCGCATCGTAACACCTGATCTGGCAATGGCATTAGATCGAACAAAAACAAGTGATCGTAGTGCTGTTACGGTGCTTTCAGCTGCTGCAACTTCTCTTGGACATAACATTGACAATGTTGTTTTGAGGAGAAGTACTCTACAGAGGGCGAGGAGTGCCGTACGCCAAAAAGTTGCAGATGACATTAAGCAAACCTTTACCTTTGACGTTCCGCTTACCATTCATTGGGATGGTAAAGTAATGCAAGATATAACAGGTGATGAAAAAATAGATAGGCTAGCTATTCTTGTATCCGGTGGAGGAAAGTCTAAGCTTTTCGCAGTACCCAAACTTGTTTCTGGAGAAGGCGAAAAAATTGCAGAAGCAGTTCTAGAATGCTTAGACGATTGGAATTTGCGAGAATGTATTCAAGCAATGTGTTTTGATACTACCGCTAGCAATACTGGCAAAAAAAGGTGGTGTTCTATCAGGAGGAGTACATTTTCGTCAACCTCGGGCTTTACATCACGCTAGGTGGATGTCGCGAGTGATTTATGCCATCAAAATTGTATTGTTTCGCTCGCAGTTCAACCTGACAAAACAGGAACTGAGAGCAATGGAACGCTTCTCTCGCTATGCTGTCCGCTTTTATGTGCCAAAATGGTTTGCGGCTTCTATCGCATCTTTTGCACCAAGAACCGATTTGGAGTATTTAAAAGAGCTTCAGCAATATGATGATAAGGAACTTTCAGCAATAGCTAACAAAGCACTATGCCGTCACCTCTGGTATCTAAATGAAGAACTTGTACCGCTTGCCTTTTTTGATGATGGCATAACTTTGCAAGTGAAACGGCAGGTGGTTCAGGCATTGGAAAGACCTGGTTCAGAAATACCAGAAAAACGAATTGCTTTTGACCACACTCATGATAACCCACTAGAGAAAAGTCTGGCCGACTTTGTCACAAGCTCAAGTCGATCCTGCAGAATGGGATAACAGGGACGACTATAAATTAGCTAAGGAATATGTTAAAACAATGAATGTTGCAAACGATAATGCAGAGAGGGCGGTCTCATTAATTCAGAGTTTCAGCAGTCATCTCACAAAAAACGAAGAAAACTGCAGTACCTTCTTCAAGTCGTGGAAAAACACCGAGAGCAGTTTCCAGAGGCAAAGAAATCAATGAAAAAGACAGGAAGCACAACAACCTCATGAGTTAACATTAAAAAAGTGGATTAGGCCTATTGGGGATACCACTTAAAAAAAACGCGCCTGTTGTAGTTACCTCCTAGGTGGTGCGGAAAAACTACACATTTCAGAGTTTGTCGGCACCACTAAATATTAGGGAATCCGGCTGAAACTTCACTCAAAACTTCCTATCGACACGCATAACAAATTCCAGGGGTGAGACTTAAGAAAAAAAATATATTTTTCACCCCTATGAGCCTGGGCCGGTCTAAATTTTATATATATATATATATATATATATATATATATATATATATATATATATATTATCCATACAGACAAATTAGCGGGTTGAGGGTGGTAGAAAAAGATACAGATAAGAGATGGAGTTATATTCCGCTACGTTTCGGCACAAAGCCTTGCTCTCACAGAATGACAGCACGAGTTAAACACAATATTTAAATGCAGACGATCTTTTCCAATCCTACTGGACGAACATTCGTGGCTTCACCTGATTGGCTGGTTACTGTCGATGCTCCTTGGTCCCGCCCCTTTCTGCTAACTTCACCATAATTTTTCCCGTTAATTTGGCTAAACACATAAATCCCTCTCTATGAATTACCACGTTTCCTGACGTTTATAAGCAGCTTCAATTACTTTCCTCATCCCCTTATCTAGTCCTTTATGAATGATCTTAGCTTCTTGCCAGTTTGGCAGGTGTCTGTACCTACCTGCGTGCAAGACGAGTGAGTTAGATGTTCGATGTAGACGCATGTCTGCTCTATGTTCATATAGTGTTTTTGGTAAGCCGCGCCCTGGCTTCCCATAATAAACGGCAGAGCAGCTATTACACGGAATCTCGTAAACTACACTACGTTCATTAATACACTCATTTTGTTTCGTCCTCACTATATCGCCCATCTTTATCCCGAAGAATTAGCTAAGTAAACTCCAGCTCCTCTTAGGAATTTCTCACAGAAGTCTTCTGGAAGAGGCCATCAAGCCTGTGACTCGAGCTCTGAATTTTCACCTTCGGTTATGTGTTCTGTCTGGTGGCGGTCACGATTAGTACAAAAACTTTATTGGTAACACTGGTCTGCGTCATTTTTGAGGTCAAGGTTTTTTTAGTTGTTCTTTTATAAGTTTTGCATGCTGAATTAAAAAATGTAACTCATTTTGCTCAATCAGGTCAGGTTTTTATGCTATCTCAATTTAAAAAAAATTAGATAATCGTTATGAAATGAGCAAGTTTATTTTTTTAAAACAGACTTACATTTTAGCCAAGTTTAGCCAAGCTCTATATAATAAACAGACAACTTATTTCTAATTACGATTGTCATTACTGTTTTTCAGCATGAATAGAATGTGCAAGAATAACCCAAACAGGTTCTGCTACATCTGTGGTAAAGTCACTATGTCAGACCGGCAGTCAAACATCACACATTTTGTGAGGAAAAGCTATCACGCCTACTTTGGAGTTAAACTTGGTGACCAGGACAAAGCCTTTGCCCCTCACATATGCTGCAAAACGTGCGTTGAAAGTCTGCGGCGCTGGAGCCACAAGAAGGTAGAGTGTCTACCTTTTGGTGTCCCAATGGTGTGGAGGGAAGGAAGAGATCATACTACTGACTGTTATTTCTGTATGACAAACCTACAAGGTAAGTTAGTATGAATTTAGTATGAATTTCATTTTATACTTACAAAAATATGCCTGACAATATATGAGATGTGTCTTTATCTTATCTTTATCCGTCTTTATGTTTCCTTTTAGGCATAAATCGAAAAAACAAGCAACACGTAAAGTATCCAGACGTGCCATCTGCCATAAAGCCAGTGCCTCATGGACCAGAAATTCCAATTCCAACACCGCCCGACAACTTTGATTCGTCGTCCGACTCAGATGAAGAAATGGATGATGGTGACATATCTGGTACATACCAACCTACTGCCGAGACAAGTCAACCCAAACTCTTGAGCCAAGCTGAGTTGAACGATTTGACAAGAGATTTGTGCTTGTCCAAAGAATCTGCTCAGTTGCTAGGGTCACGTCTTCGCGAAAATCGTTTGTTAGCTCCAGAAACAACATTCTTCTGGTATCGCAGCCGCGAAGAAGAGTTTCGAGAATATTTCACGTTGGACGAAGAAGCTTCGCTGGTTTACTGTAACAACGCCAACGGCCTCATTGCAGCTATGGGTTTAGCGTATGACCCTACAGAATGGCGGCTCTTCATCGACTCCTCAAGCAGAAGCTTGAAAGCAGTACTACTCTACAATGGTAACAAGGTCGCGTCTGTTCCGGTGGGTCACTCAGTGCAGATGACTGAAAGTTATAGTAACATGGAGCTTTTGCTAACTGCTTTGAAGTACAAACGTCACAATTGGATGATATGCGGAGACCTAAAGGTATGTTCGTGTCTACAAAAAAAAAAACAAATATATATATATATATTTTTTTTTATAGGTTATAGCCCTAGTGCTGGGTCTACAAGCGGCTACACCAAATACCCCTGTTTTCTCTGTCTGTGGGACAGCCGAGCAGACAAGCAACACTACGTACAACGCGACTGGCCAGCAAGACGTGGCCTGGAACCAGGTTCGCACAACGTTCTGTCACACGCTCTCGTGAATCCGCAGATGATTTTACTTCCGCCGCTGCACATCAAGCTCGGACTTATGAAGAATTTCGTCAGAGCACTCAACAAAGAAAGCCGAGCTTTCGCTTTCCTGAATCAGAAATTTCCACGCGTCAGTGAGGGCAAACTGAAAGCAGGTATTTTTGACGGCCCTCAGATCAGGGAGCTAATGAAAGATGCTCAATTCGACGAAAGTCTGGAGGACAATGAGATCAATGCCTGGCTCACATTCAAGTCCATTGTCACGAATTTTCTGGGCAACTACCGAAGTCCAGAGTACGAACGTGTTGTCGAGGAGCTCCTGCAGAGCTTCCAGGCTCTTGGTGCACGTATGTCCATAAAGATGCATTTTCCATAAAGATGCATCAACTGCGGTGATGTCAGCGAGGAGCAAGGAGAGCGCTTCCACCAGGATATTCGAGTGATGGAAGAGAGGTACCAGGGCCGCTGGGATGTGAACATACTTGCGGACTACTGCTGGTGCCTCAAGAGAGACGTTCCAGCTGTGGAACACAGACGAAAGTCTTTGAGAAAGCCCTTTCGTCCACATTAACTGTACTCGTGTACCATTTTTTATATACTTTGTACATTTTATGTCAATTTAAGTCCGTTTTAAAAAAATAAACTTGCTAATTTCATAACGATTATTTTCGAATTATTTTTTTTTTTAAATTGAGATAGCATAAAAACCTGACCTGATTGAGCAAAATGAGTTACATTTTTGAATTCAGCATGCAAAAATTATAAAAGAACAACTAAAAAAAACCTTGACCTCAGGAAATTTTTTTTCAAACGCAGACCAGTGTAATGTGGGCTTCTCTTGAATGCGGACCGTTATATACTCTTCATCTACACTATTTTTAGTCTCACCTCCACGTCGTTCTGATATATTCTTCGGAATTGTCTGGACGAACAAGTATTGCCGAGATCTGCTCCAAAGCAACTACGAAGTGAAGACAGACCATTTAGTGAGAGTGCGAGAGTATATTTAGAAAAGGGATGTGTTGGTTTAACGAATAGGTTACATGTATTGTTGGATAATATAAATAGTGTTCAACTGCCTCAGCACTTAATCGCGAGACTGGGGAGGGGAGGCAAAGGACAAAAAGAGAGGTTAGAATGAAAGTTGGAATATTTATGCGAAAACAATGCGTGGAAAGATGTTGGAAGAGCAGAGTTAGTGTTAAACCTCTCTACGAAACAATTAACGGCAACAGAAATACAGGCTCTGTCGCTGGGTTTAAAATTCGATATTGGAGTAGACCGGAGTTGCTGCACGGAACACGTAACGAAGAACTAGAAATGGAATCAGAGCGACGTGGCTAAAAGGTTCAAACAAAGTATCCTGTCGTGTTGCATGGCCGTAGCGGGCAAAAAGCAATGTGCTATACCGAAGAGATACAGGGAGGCATTGAGCAATTTGGGAAAATGCTGGGATATAGTTATAACTCAAGCCGACAAAGGAGAGGCGGGGGTAATTGTGATGAATAAAGTGGATTATACAAACAAAATGATGGATTTATTGAATGATGTAACGACATATGAGAGGAGACCTACAGGGTATGCGGAAGATGAGGCAAAACGATTCAAACGGGAGGTGAGGAGAGTGTTGAATAGGTCAGAGAGGGGAAGAAAGCTAATAGGTTTACTGGAGAAAGCCACCCGCCCGCCGAGAATGAGAGGCCTGCCAAAAGTACATAAACCTGACATACCGATGAGACCAATAACATCTGGTATCGGTAGCGCGCCTCATAGGCTGGCCAAGAAACTAGCTAAGCCGCTTTCAGCCGCGCTTAGGTCAATAAGTAAGGTTCATTTAAGAAACTCTTCTGACTTATTACAGAGGCTAAAGCACATTAATTTTGACGGAAAGAAACTAGCGAGCTTTGATGTTAAAGCATTATTCACAAATGTTCCGGTAGATGGAGCATTACAGGCGATCAGAAGAGCGATAGAAAACATCGAAGACAGCGTTCTTCCGGTAACAAGGGAGGATTACATGGAACTGGTTGCTTTGTGTGTGAAGTTTGATGCATTTACATTTCAAGATGAGGAGTATAAGCAACACAGACGCCTGACCATGGGTTCACCACTCAGCGCTGTCATGGCTAGTCTCCATATGGAAACCTTGGAGACGGACAGATTTATTAGGATAATGAAAAGAGGTGCAGCTTGGTTTAGATACGTTGACGATGTGTTAGTAGCAGTTCCAGAAAACACGGATATAAACAATAAGTTAAGAATGTTAAATGATGTAGATGAAGGGTCGGGGAACTTTTTTGGGTATTACCCAAAAATCTATTTGAGTAAAATGAAATTACCCCCAGACTTCAAAGTAAGCAAAAAAAGTCAATTGCTCTTAAAATTGTTGCATATGGTATACAAAAAATTCAAATTAAAAAAATGTTTATTGGATCCATTATTATGGAGAAATAAAAAAAAGCCACAAATGCTGGCATAAGAATAGCACACAAACAAAATTAGTAAAAAGGATTGAAGAACTGAAGAATTTCATTCAAAACATCACTTCAGGTTTTGGAAAAATGATGCTGTTTCATTTTTGATACAACAACATCAAAATCAGGACGTAAATTCGTAATATTCTAAAATTTAGAATAACGCCACATTTATGTAACAAAATAAAATAAAAATATACGAAAAAAATATCAGCACAAAGTGTCAAGCACTAAAAGCACCTCTTCGTTTCATGATACCATACACACGACTGAGGCTCTGAGGGAAGTGTCTCTCATACCGCACGCATTACCCCCAAAATTTTTAAATTTACCCCATTTGGGGTAATTTACCCCTGTTCCCCGACCGCTGATGGAGATGGTCATATACAGTTTACGGTGGAAGAAGAGAATGGAAAAATGGCATTTTTAGACGCAATGATTTGGAGATCGGGTGAGAATGCAAAATTTTCAGTCTATAGAAAGCCTACAAACAAAGATGACTTTGTTCATTATTTTGTCTGCTCATATTGAAAGGGAGGAGTATCTGGTGAATGAATTTGAATACATCAGTGAAGCGTTTGGAAAGTTAGGTTATCCCGAAGGATTAATAGTTAAACTAAAGAAAAAAGCAATTAATATATCAGAACGGCGTGGAGGTGAGACTGAGAATAATGTACAGGGTGTCCCAAAAGTGTCCATACATAGGGAAAATTAGCACTTTTTAGCAAAATGTAACTTTATTTACAAAACATTCTCTACATGATTGCCATTTCTTTTTGTAAACACACACGGATGCGTCTCTCCCACTCATGGTGAACTCGTGTTAACACATTTGGTGTTATGGACGTAATGTACCAGGAAAAGATACAGAACATGGATCGCCTAAAGGAACGCATTCGAAGTGCAATTACGTCCATAACACCAAATGTGTTAACACGAGTTCACCATGAGTGGGAGAGACGCATCCGTGTGTGTTTACAAAGAAATGGCAATCATGTAGAGAATGTTTTGTAAATAAAGTTATATTTTGCTAAAAAGTGCTAATTTTCCCTATGTATGGAGACTTTTGGGACACCCTGTAGATAAAGAGTATATAACAGTTCCGCATTCGAGAGGAGCCCACATTATCGATAAATTCCTAAGAGGAGCGGGAGTTTATTTAGCCAATTCTTCGGGGATAAAGATAGGCAATATAGTGAGGACGAGTAGTATGGTGTAAAAATGGACGAGTGCAGAAATGTTGCATAATATTACGCAATGTTGCAAGAGTGCCACACCCCCACACCCCTTTGTTGCAAGGGTGCCACCCCACCCCACCCCCTTTGTTGCAAAAAAAAAGAAAGAGAGAGAGAGGGTACCGGCCTTTGTTGCCAACCCCAAAATGGGATTGCAAGGGGTATGCAACTTGGAGGCGGAGTTCTCCCCCAAGCTGAACCCCCCAAGGGGAATACCTAACCTAAGGACGCCTCTTTGGGGAGGAAGGGGTTTCCTCACCCCCAAAGGAGCAGAAAGAGATAGCAAGAGAGGAAGAGGAGGGTCTTTGCTCGGTGGACTGCCGAACTCATATGGATCCATCGTCAATCAACTGGCCTCTTATAGTGCCCCTAAGCAACCAGTTGACTTAGACCGCCAGTTGGCTTAGGCAGCCAGTGCCTCAAGCTAAGTGCCACAGTAATCTAATTGAATCTGGGCACGCGACAGTGACAGCCACTGCATCAAGCTAAGTGCCACAGTACGTTAATTGAATCCGGGCACACGCCAGTGACAGCCACTGCATCAAGCTAAGTGCCACCCCGCTGAACCATACAATCACCCAACCAAATAAAATATATTATTGTGTACAAGGAATCAATAAAGCGACGTTACGCAAAATCGCCCGTAATAGAGAAGAATTCATTACACCGTTTATTTATATTATGAAATGAAATGTTAACCGGGGTCGCACCCGGCATATATATATATATATATATATATATATATATATATATATATATATATATATTATGATATTTATTATTACATAAACAGTTAATGTGGATCAGCGGCTCCAAAATAAATAATAATAGATTTGAAATTATATAATCATTCCAAACGGGTCAATAAAGAGAACTAATTATTTTAAAAGAAATAAATTCAATCTGAATTAGATAAAACACCGTTGCTTCAATACGATACAAAGTATTAGCACAATATATATATATATATATACATATATATATATATATATATATATATATACATATATATACACACACACACACTTGCTAAAGATTTTTCATTTTAAAATTTATTTAATTTGTTATATATATATATATATATATATATATATATATATTTTTTTTTTTTTTCTACAAACTAAAATTAAGTATGTGTGCGAGATAATATATCTTATAAACAACCAAACTCACGTATTTGTAGAAAAACCACTATAATTAAAAAATAAAATAAACTGCTCTTTTTGAGATTTACTTTTCGGGCTCTGATTCATTATATATATATATATATATATATATATATATACTTAATCGTATTTAAGAATATTTGTTTTAACTCTATCCTGCGGTATTTTTGCAATTAAAGAATAAATTTAAAAATTCTAAAAAAAAAAAGATATACGGATGTTTTGGAAGGGGCAGGAAGTTAATATTATATTTGTGGTACATCTACAGATTAAATTAAGGGTCACTGATGACAAAAGCTGTCTCTATCTGTCTAACAAAAGAATATTCCAGGTAAAGGGTTTCATTTTATGCACAAGCTTTCAGTATATATATATATATATATATATATGAGTTCTCAACAGAATATAATTTGTTATTTATGCTATTTTTAAAGCCAGATTTAGTCTATCACACAATACGCGGTATGTTTTCAGTTCGAAGATCACGAACCTTCAACCACAAATGAGCCGTATGGCTGATAGCGTTCGCGACACGCACAATACAACACAGAAAAATAGAGAAAAATATTCCAAATTGAATTATACCAGAAGGGCAGAGAACAATAAAAATTCTGGAAACTTGTAAACACATTTTCTTTCCGAAAATAATCCGAGATGGGGCACAATAGAGCCGTATATCTCGACACTGTCCAAACAATACACACACACACACACACACATATATATATATATATATATATATATATATATATATATACACACACCAGATTTAGTATATATATATATATATATATATATATATATATATATATATATACAAACAAAATGCGGTGGGCATAATTTTACGCTGTAGAAAATCACTGAACAAAGTTGGGTTTAAACTATAAAATTTAAAACTGCCGAGAGAAACACAAATAAAACATATATATATATATATATATATATATGAATAGAGGCCGAACTTCTGTGTAGATAATAGTTCACTTCGCGTTATTATGGTTTTTTATAAATTAAAATAAAGCTAGGTTAGGTTAACGACAGATTGAAAGCGTAAACAGATATAACTACGAATGAGTTAGAGAATAATTGAAAATATTTTCAATTATTGCTACCTTTTATAAGATTAATTTCAAAGCGTAATTGTTGTGGGAAAACGAGAAACATTACTTACATTTCAGTAAAGGCTTCGTTGATTGGTTCATTGACAGTTTCGCATGCTTCGGCGATGCTCTGCGTTGAAAATAATTCATTCTGATCTATTGCAGTGAATATTAACCGTGCTGCCTGGCCGTAATGATCTATGTCGGCAATCAAGTCAGATGAATCATAAAGCTCGGCCATGATTCGTATGTTGCAGCAAGTTGTACGAAAAACTGATTCTATGCGACGAAGTGCCCCATTTATAAGGGGGTATATGATACCGTCTCACAAGCGGGGTCCATAGCGTCCTATTGGGTCGCTGCGAGAAATGGGGCCGAGCTTAGGACTTGGTCAAGCATTTTCAACCAACCCGAGAGCAACGCTCCCTTTCCACGAGCAATGAGTGGGAGGAGCCACGAAGGGTAGGGCGTGGTTTAGGCATGTGCATATTAAAAAACGAGAACATTCAGATTTACCGCGCGGTAACTGGCAGACAGCCATCAGGCCTGGGTGGAGCCTCATACCCTTTTGTTGGTAAAACCAGTTCATTCACGTATTCCTGAATTTCGAAAAGTTTTTTTATTTAGGTTTGATGAGAAACACCTGCATATTGTGAGAGAATGGGTTTTGTCTAGCAATACAACCATATTCGACGAAAAGAGGACCTGTGACCTTTTGATGGGAAGAACAAAGCTTTGTCCACATTCGCCGATATAAAACGTGCCTTTTCCCAGTTGGCAAAAGCTTTTCTACAAATGCTAACAATTAAACCGTGTATATATATATATATATATATATATATTATATATATGTGTATATATATATATATATATATATATATATATATATATATATATATATACTAAATATATATATATATATATATATATATATATATATATATATATATATATATATGTTTTATTTGTGCTTCTCTCGGCAGTTTTAAATTTTATAGAGTTTAAACACAACTTTGTTCAGTGATTTTCTACAGCGTAAAATTATGCCCACCGCATTTTGTTTGTTTCTCGTTTACCCATAGCAAATTAGAGATGCTCATATATATATATATATATATATATATATATATCGTGGGCACTCTCCTTCGTCGTTATATCTGCTTACACTACCAACTTGATGTTAACCTAACCTAACCTAGTCGTTATATCTGTTTGTTTTCTAAAAATTATAGGACGCTCTACAGATAGTTTGTTTTAAAAAAAAACTACTCAAAACTTTTAAGCTTTGCATACGTATTTGAATAATGTGCTTAGTCATTGCCTAATGACTCGTGTATATATATATATATATATATATATATATATATACACACATCGTGGGCACACTCCTTCGTCGTTATATCTGTTTACGCTTTCAATCTGTCGTTAACCTAACCTAGCTTTATTTTAATTTATAAAACACCGTGATACTGCGAAGTGAAATAACTTAGCCTAACCGCAGACAGTGTGTCTCAACGCAAACAAATCTCATTTATTAACATTGAATAACACTATTTTTCCCCGTTTAAATAACGCTGATGTTAGGGAACAAAACGAGTTACTGCATCCAAATCCATGACATTTATTTTAATTACAGGACCGCCACTGAGTTAGACCGTGTTATAAACACTTTCGGCGAAAGGAGAGCGAGTGCTTCGCCAAGCACCCGACCCAGCGATCCCGAATTTGCAGACGAGCTAATGTGAGTGTTTTGACCCGTATAGTATTTTAAAAGTAGGTAGACTTTTCTACAAGGTAAATTATGTTCATTGATTTAACCGGCTCTCTTCTCGTTTATAATATAACCTAACGTTTCAATCAGTGTTATCTTATAAAGAAGCCATAATTGCAAAGCATTTTCAGTTATTCTCTACATCTTTCATCATTATTTCCATATATATATATAATATATATATATATATATATATATATATATATATATATATATGGTATGGTAGGTTTTTAGAAACGAATGCACTTTTAAGAAGGGCATTCGTTTTTAAAAATAGTTTTCTCTTTATTTTACAGGAGCGAAACGGAGTTAGAAGAGATTATAAAAACTTTTGGAGAAAGGGTGGCGAACGAAGTGGTATCCACAACACACTGCGAATCAGATATCATGGTGTTGTCGCACAACAGCTCATCCGAATGCGCCGTCATCGCAGAGATTATGTAAGTGCTTTTTAGGATATTAACAAAACACAACATTATTTTCATTTATTAAACATGTACAAAAAGGGGCAGCTCCCAATTCTTTATTGTTACAAGTGTATATACAGATTTACACAATATAGAGCTTACAAATTAAAAGGGGTTGCAACATGTGGGAATTTTTTTTTATCTGTCTGCATACATATTTTTTGTTCATATTTGTGTCACACAAATCGAATAAATTTTAAAAATTTACAAATCCCTTCCCACGCGACATGTGTAAGAGAAACAAGATACAATATAGCCCACATGTTTCACTGTAAAAGCTTTGAAACTGATATGGGGCCCAAATTATCTCAGGCACATGTAATTGCGAGATAAAATTTATGATTGTCGAGTCATGCGATGGGGGGGAGCCCAAGTGAATCGAAGTAATATAGTCTTTCCTTAGTTTTAAAATAAATCGCAAACCAGTGAATTCCATCGCCACCCGCAATGTCGGTGTTAACGATGGCCCCGTGCCAGTTTCTCGTGCTAGGTGGCTTCATTATTTCATTCTTTGCAAAAACCCCGATAAATTTGGAACGCGCGAAACAGTCACTTTTCATCACTCTCTGGAGTGTATTTGCATCCATTTTAAAAATCTGTGCTTATGTTACGGAAACGGTCCAGTTCTATTAGGGCCTGTGTTTCAAATACACGAGTGCACTTAAAGGCGTGTCTATAGCTTTAGTGAACTCCAATCTCACTGACACGGTCCCAGTCTGCTGGACGTTTAACTGCGTATTTACGCCCGCGGTTAAGTCAGGCGTAAGATCGAATGAGTAAATATTAAACTGTTCCACAAATTTTTTCTGCGTTATTCCGAAACCGAGCTCATCACATGCTCCTGTGTTATGGGCGAAACTGCTATAAGCTCTCGCACAGAGCGGGAATACAGCATCTGATGAGTAATCCATAGTCAAAGTCCCACCCAGTGCGACGCCATTGACATATAAAGTAATATTTTTAAGCCCAAAATTCTCGAATTTCAATGCACTCTTTTTATAATTTCCATTTGTCAAGACATGGTCTTGCAGCCCTATTAATATCCTTTTAGGTAGAACGCCAAGAGCGATGTTTTCTAGCTGCTTCGCTGCCAATCCTGTGGGAATCGTATACATTTTGATCTGTACCCTGTTAATTGGGTATTTCACTGTGGCATGTACCAGCTCTTTCTCGATTTCTATATGTTTCGCGGAACTTAGTTTCACTCGGCGTATACGCAAATATGCTTCCATGATGTGGATCACAACAGGTTTCGCGCCTTCTTCTTGTCAGCGCCCAGATTTATACAGATCTCAGGGCTCGTGCGGGTAAGCTTCAATTTCATATCTACCCCATTCATAAGCAACTTCTCCTGGAATGTAAAGTCCGTGTGCAGGCGTCCAAAACATTCATATATCTTTTTTTTAGAATTTTTAAATTTATCCTTTATACTACCCTCATCTTTAGTGTGGTAATACCCCTCGGTGGATAAAAAGGTATCCTTCGCTTCTTTTGAAAAGTGGACATTTTCCAGATATGCTCGTAGGTGGTAGTACCCCGTGCCTGCTGAGATGTTAGTCTGATTTAAATATACGTCACACTGGCTGAATATGGTGTGCAGAAAGTTTGTTTCGGGATATGCAACATAATTATCATTGCAGTCCGTTCGATCAGAATGAGCTATGCGTAGTTTAGTATACATGTCCACACAGCCCGGATCAAAAAAGTAAGGGCCTGAACTGGGTATCGCGAATTCTATAGGTGCACTGGGAGAACTAATTGTGTTTAAAGGGTTAATTGTAATAAAGTCACTGTGCTCAATAGAAACGAGTTGGAGGCATCTCAAAGAGGGATAGCTCCGATTTACAGCACTGTGAACTGCAAGGATGAATGAAACGTGCCATGGTGAGTTAGAAACAGTGCCACCTCCCCCGACGAGTATCAGTCAATCTATGAATCGTGAGAGTAGCATCCTCAGTTTATATCAGTTAAAAAAATGATAGGTCACAGGTTTCATACGCTTAGAACACTTCTTTTTTGGCACCCTTTTACGTTTAATACCACGTGACCTCTTCTTCTTCCTAACAGTTCTCTTCTTTACACCACGTATTGGTACCCCCTTCTTCCTATCAATTCTTTTCTTTCCTCCGCCACGCATTTTCCTCTTCGCATCTTTGATGATTTCATCCCGCATACGTTTGAAATGCTTTTTTAGAGCTTCTTTAGGCTTAGTTCCAGCGAGCATTTCCTCTGCTGCGTTAAAACCTGTTTGTAAAGCCTTCTTCCCAAGGTACCTAGCCCCCCTCTTCAGTAGTGGTACAGCTGTGCGCAGTATGGATGAAAAAAATGGAACCAAGTCCACTACCACGCTGGTATCTCACCCCTCGGTATACCATGAATGGTTTCCTGGACATTATAACTCAGTGCGCCGAAAGTGTAGCTTCACTGTTAAGCTCCCGTCGCCGAATGGGAAATTTTTACCCTCAATCGTTCTTATATATATTGAGATATTAGTTATTAGATTAGTTGAGACAATCACATAATGGGGTCTGTCATAAGTAATACTCAAGCTCCGTCCTCTATGGTTGGGAATGTGCGCTACGCGCAGCAGTCGTGCCTGGGTATCCCCAACAAATTGGTGTTCCGCTATATTGCTGTAAATATAGCACATGTCTGGAGGTTGAGAGCTTACATCCAATTTCTCCATCTTCAGCTGATACACTAAGTTGGACAACTCATCCGGTGCCTCGTGAAAGGTGTCTCTTTGGAAGGCTGCTCGATAACGCCCCTCGGTTATAAGTTTGAACACTTCCGTCTTTAAGATTTCTGTTAGCCTTTGATTTTAGCATTATAGTATGTGCAGTGCCTCCTCTGTTTACGAATTCATATATTAAATCATTCGTAAGGTGTGAGTTTTTTAAACATATGTTTAAGTCTCTCACAACATCCTCAACCGAGCCATAACGCCCCGGTCCTAGTGTCAGAGTTGTACTGAAAAACTGTGCGACCTTAGTCCGGGCGATACGTATAGTTTCATCCCGAGTTACCCCGCCGGCTTTTGCACACTCATCACAGTTTCTAAGAATTGTAAAAATGGCATCTTTATATTCAATATTTAAAAAGACGGTATCAAGCTGAATTTCACATATCCCCACCTCATACGAATCACGACCCAATTCAATGGGACCATGGAGTTCTGTTACAAAATTGGCTAGTGTGTTGTTCGGATGTACAGACAGGGATGATGAGGATGGGAGCGTGACGTAGAAGTGGTTGGGGGCCATGCTGCATACTAATTAAGCTTCATGACTGCATCAGTTTTTATATAGGTATTGAAGCTTTCCGGGTAACCTAGCCACTTCACCAGGTACATTTTTCTCTTTCCTGTACCTTTGGTTGCTAAAATGTTCTCAATTTTAAACACATTTTTTCCTAAATTAAATGCCACTTTCTGAAGTTCCTCGCGGTAGAAACTCCCCGAGATTTCTTCCCCATTCAAATCTT
>JAJOZX010016772.1:0-47360 GCA_023014485.1 Bathynomus jamesi | reverse complement strand
TCGTCTATAAGTGTATGTCCGCTGACGTCACCATTCGGCGCGAGAGGGCGCCGCTGCAATTGGCTAAAAGGTGAAGTGGGCTAGACTCGCGCTTGCCGCGGGCATTCTTAAATCGGACGTAATACGCGTAACATGGAGCGCTTCACGACTGCTGAGATGGCTGACATGCATATGGTGTATGGGGCTGCCAATGGAAATGGAAGAACCACCAAACGTTTGCGCATTTGCATCGGCGACTACGAGAAACTGGAACATTCCATGCAAACATGCATGACACTGGTCGGGAGAGAAACGTGCGCACTCCTGACATGGAAGAAGGAATCCTACGGCGATTTGAGGACAATCCAAGCGCAAGCACGCGAGGTGTTGCACGTATCCTCGGTGTGAACCACGACCTGGTCTGGAGAGTGTTGCACGAGCAGCAGTTACATCCGTTTCATCGTCAGAGAGTCCAGGCATTACAACCTCGGGATTACCCTCTTCGTGTGGAATTCGCACGCTGGTTTCTGCAGCAGACAGCGGTGCAGCCTAATTTTCCGGCTTATGTGCTGTTCTCAGATGAGGCCTGTTTCACACGTGAGGGTGTGTTTAACATGCACAATTCTCACGTGTGGGCGCACGCAAATCCACATGCTACACGGGTGCATGCTCATCAAGAACGGTTCGCCGTCGATGTTTGGGCGGGTATCGTCCATGGCAAGTTGATTGGGCCGTACCTGCTGCCTGCCCGACTCGACGGGCCGGTTTATCGGATATTTCTTGAAGAAACGTTGCCGGAACTGCTGGAAGATGTTCCCGTGGCTATTCGTAGACGAATGTGGTTTCAACACGACCGGGCCCCAGCACACTCCAGCAACGATGTGTGGGATTATCTGAACGCCACTTTTGGGGACCGATGGATAGGACGGGGTGGGCCCGTAGCCTGGCCACCGAGATCGCACGATTTAACATGCCTCGATTTCTTCCTGTGGGGACACATGAAGAACCTCGTGTACGAGACTCCCATTTACTCAGAAGAAGACCTCGTAGCAAGAATCGCTGTCGCTGCTGGAACTGTTCCCGAAATGCCGGGAATCTTTCGACGTGTACGTCGGTCAATGCTTCGGACGCTGTCGGGCATGCATTGATGCTACCGGTCGCAACTTTCAGCACCTTCTTTAAATAAACATGCCTTCTTTAAATAAACATGTTACGCGTACTACGTCCGATTAAGAATGCCCGCGGCATTTGAGTACAAATCGCGCGATATTATAGTTCCTCTTATAAATCATAGTTAGACCCATTTGGAGTACGCGATCCAATTTTGGAATCCGTATATGCGCAAAGATATAGACAAAATCGAAAGAGTTCAAAGACGAGCAACTAAGCTGATTCCGTCGCTTAGGTCAAAGTCGTACGAGGATAGGCTTAAAGAGTTAAAATTGACAACACTCGAGACTAGGAGGCTCTAAGGGGTGATCTAATCGAGGTTTTCAAAATTATGAATGGGTTCGTTCGATAACGTAGATAGAGAGAGCTTTGATGAAATATCTCAATATAATAGGACTAGAAATAACGGGAGTAAGTTGACAAGTAGAAGGTTCGAGACAGCAGTTGCCAAAAACTTTTTACGCATAGAATAGTAAATAGCTGGAATAGTTTGCCGGTAGAAGTAATTAGTAGCACTATATAAACATGTTTAAAAATCGTTTAGACAAATATGTTGATAGATTGGGTATAGTTTAAGGTAGTAAAAGTAAGGCTCTGTGGTGATCGATCCACAGCTCAACAAAAGTGTTGTGGGATATAGGGAGGCAGCATCTTGGGTTAGGGGATACTCTCTGTCCTTACGCACCCCATTAAAAGAGATTCCTCTGCCGAGCGGTGCCCCCCATAGTACTGTGAGTTATTGAAAAACTCATGGTCTTCACTTGCCCACAAACACCTTGAAATGGGAGACCAAAAATGGGTGCACACACATTCTACATTTATGTACAGTCTTTACAGCCACACCTACACTTTTCCTCCTAATATATATATTGTAATGTATATGTAAATTTTGACTTGGTCCGCAATCGATATGGATCATGACTTATTTTTCGTTGGCATGGTACTAGTATTGATGGATACCGTAATGAAATTGACTGGATTCTTTGGATCTGATGTATTTGCATGTTGGTTATAAATAGATATAGAGTGTAACATATTTGTGGATAGTAGTCTATTATGACTTGATCCTCTGGATCAAGAGATTCTATCTTTAGTTTTAAATCGATAATTAATTAGTTTTAAATCGATAATTAATTAGTTTAAATTGATAATTAATTAGTATACAAAAATTGGTCGTTGCCAATGTACAGGCAGTTTTTGCATAAATTTCTTATGTTCTTGTGGTTCGGAACCCACGTAAAATTGTAGGTCCCCTCCGCCACCACGGAGGACATACACAATTACGAACACAGTTAGGTAGACCAACCATGAGTGGATCCTAGGGTCTTTGTTGGTCTGTAACATTATAACATTATAACAATTATATATTTCATATATATATATATATATATATATATATATATATATATATATATTAGTGATGTAGGTCACATCTGCATCCGCATCCGCATCCGCGGAACATCCCACATTTTCTCGCATCCGCATCCGCGTCCGCATCCGCACTTTGGACTGCGGATGTCGTGCGGATGTGGACCGTTGAGATAAAACGTCATTAATAAGCGGAAATTATTAAATTCTACTATAATAATAGAACTAGTTCATTGTGCGCAAAAGTGATGCAAGCGACAAGACGAGAGGCTGTTCTTGTATGAAGTTACTCTCTTGCAACCTACTTAGATCCACGTTACAAAGCTAAGTTATTTTCACCTAGTACATTAGAACGAGTTAAATCATCACTTGGCAAAGCAGTTGAAGAGCTTCAATCTCTTGAATCTGTCGCTTCGCCACCCACCAAAAGAATAAAAGTTTCAGTGACAGAACCAACACCTTCAGCAAGCAAATCTATCACAGAATCTGTCTCTCAGTTTCTTGAGTCAAGCAGCAATGACGAGACCTACGCGATGTCAAAAGATGTAGTAAAAATGATCGAGAGCTATCACCAAGAAAAACGCCTGGCTGCCTGTGACAATCCTATTAGTTGGTGGAAAAATACGCAGAATATCTATCCATACTTGAGTAAACTTGCAAGGAAACATTTAGCCTGTCCTCCAACAAACGTACCAAGCGAGAGATTATTTAGCAGTGCTGGATTAATATATGATGAAAAGAGAAACAGACTGGCAGCAGAAAAGGCAGAAAAATTAATGTTCCTTAAGCATAACCTTCCTATAATTAAGTTTGAACATTAAACGATGAACATCTTAGTTTACTTTATTTTAATTACTCATTTATAAATATGCCTAATAAAACTTTAAACTTAATATAAATAGTTATCAAGCTAATTAAAGATCTCTTTCTATAAGGGTGGAGGTTGGGGAAAGAGGTCGGTGGGGTGCATTTGAGTTGGGTTCACGTCCCGCATCCTGGTAACACAATTATGGTTTCTAATTGTGGCTGAAACTCAACAAAATATAACGAATTTATTTGCAGACGAATTCACTAATTGATTTCTATATTAGTTAGATGCTTATATTATTTTATATGTTCAGAGAAAAGTACAGCAATTATTGTACAATTAATCAATTATACTACATTATAGCTACAGCTCTCTCTATATAATAACTTATTATATACGTTAAATACAACAAATCTCGAATATATCCTAAAAATAACGAAAATGTAGACATCCGCATCCGCATCCGCATCCGCGGATGTTGAAATCAAACATCCTCATCCGCATCCACATCCGCGGATGTGAAAAAAATGACATCTGCTACATCACTAATATATATATACATATATACATATATATATGAAATATATATATATATATGATATATATATATATATATATATATATATATATATATATATATATTATATATATATATATATATAAAATATATATATATATATATATATATATATAAAAAATATATATATATATATATATATATATATATATATATATATATATATATGTGTGTGTGTGTAAAAATGAACAATGAATAATCCATATCATTTTTACATGAGAAACCAAAATCGCCTAAGCGAGTTTTGGATAGAATTTCGATTTGTACTTCTTTATTCATTACTGGATTTCTCTAATTCATCTTTTCTAATAATGACTTATACACTATGACGTCATAAAATAACAATTCTCTTTACGTTTCCCATACCTTGTACACTGACTCACGTGTTTAGTATATGGACATCTTCCGTATGCAATGTATGGTAAATTCTGTAATAATAATGTTGTGGTGTTATGTAGTATAAATATTATTATTGAACCATATTCATCTATACGTCCATATCTTATCTTGATATATATATATGTGTGTGTGTGTAAAAATGAACAATGAATAATCCATATTCATTTTTACATGAGAAACCAAAATCGCCTAAGCGAGTTTTGGATAGAATTTCGATTTGTACTTCTTTATTCATTACTGGATTTCTCTAATTCATCTTTTCTAATAATGACTTATACACTATGACGTCATAAAATAACAATTCTCTTTACGTTTCCCATACCTTGTACACTGACTCACGTGTTTAGTATATGGACATCTTCCGTATGCAATGTATGGTAAATTCTATAATAATAATGTTGTGGTGTTATGTAGTATAAATATTATTATTGAACCATATTCATCTATACGTCCATATCTTATCTTGACCATTACCCTATATAAATTTTATTAAATATTCATTTTTACTCGCGTCAGTCTCTGAAACGCAAAACTGTATGCATTCGTTCGAAAACGCACAAATACGTTCTCGTATTATTTTTTTTATTTTTATTTTTATTTATATCACCTCCCGCGATGAACTCGAAAATGCTTAGGTAAGTGATCGAATTCGCTAATCACAGCAAAATCGAACGCTTCTAAGATAAATATCTCCTCTCGCTCTGATTCAAATTTATAACATATTATGTTGTATATAAATCCATACAGTATGTGCCCATGTACTTTGTATTATATTTCTAACATCTTAATTGTCTATTAATATGAAATACTGTAAAAACAAAACAAAGTTATAGTAACTGTTTAATTGTAATTAACTGTAATACTTTAATTTAATATAACGTAATGTACTTTAATGAAACTGTAATTAATAATAACTTGTAATGTACTTCAATGAAACTGTAATTAAATGTAATGACTTAATATATAATGTAAGAATGTACTTTAATAGAACTGTAATGGACAATCATAAGCGAATGTGAAGTAATCCATAATTGTAATCGTAATTGTAATGAACCAAAATTAATACGTACTCAGTCATGTACTCAAATTGTACTTATGTACTACTATGAAATTATATCGCCTTCATAAATGTAGACTCGGCGAAAAATACAAATTATTTTTTATTATTTTTTTTTTTTATTATTTTTATTTGGAATTTTTCAAACATCTGATCATGTGTTTAAAAGGGGGGAACTTAACCTTCAACTGCCTTCCCCTAACATTTAGGCTTATATTATACATGTATTTGTAAAATGAACTTCACTTCATTACGGCTCTCGGCTTTGGTCACTGCTACGAGACTCCCTTGTTAGCAGCCTCGCTGCGAGGAGGGGGCGGAGGCCCCTTGCCTCCTTAACTTTTTAGATTCCGGCCTGAGCTATGGTCGAAAGAGGTCGAACCTCTACCCCTGTAAAATTCAGAGCACTACCTGTACATTTTTAGAAGTAAACTGCAGTAAGAGAAACTTTTTATTTTCCCCTTCGAGCCGTGCTCTCTTCAGAACTTAGTCAGTAAAGTCGATAAGTTATAAAAGAAAAGTCGATAATTTTAGTATCAGAGAAAGTATCAGAGTATTATAAAAAGAGAAGAATTAACAACTGGCGACCCTTTGCCCAAATTAAGAAAGAGACAACCCAAGCACCATAGAAGATATTGGCATAACAGTCTGGCGAGTCTGTAGCCAAGAGTTTAACAAGTGGCGACCCACCATTTGACCGGCGGAAAAGAATTAGAATGTTATAGAAGAAATATCCGTTGCTGCCTCCTAACTAGAACCCCCGTCGATCCGAACCACCCCAGGGCCATAGACGGAGGGGTTAACAGTCTGGCGACCCTGCCCCAGGATTAGAAGAATATTTTAAGAAGAGGATTTTAACAAGTGGCCACTCTTTGGCCAGGATAGAAATTACCCTGCATCAGGATAAAACCAGTTGACCGGCGTGTCACGACTTCTAGTTCGTAACATCCACCCTTGAACCGGTGTGTCACGACTCCAAGTTCTCCACGCCTAGTTTTCATCCAAGAAGAAGTAGCCAGCAAGACACGTCTTCAGGACACGTCTCTAAGGATTTCGCCGTAGAAATTTTGTTAAGTACAGAGTTGGTTTTTTTTAAGTAATTTGTAAACATTTGAAAAGTCAGTATTATTAACAGTTAATAATGAGTATCAAGCCACAATTTAACACAAAACAGAGTGAACACTTCAGACACCAGTGATACATTTTTTTTAGTGAAACAGTAATTTTCACAGAAGCTAAAAGTCGCAGAAGTTAAAAGTCGCAGAAGTTAATTTCAGAGAGTTAATTTCAGAGAGAGTTAATTTCAGAGAGAGTTAATTTCAGAGAGAGTTAATTTCAGAGAGAGTTAATTTCAGAGAGAGTTAATTTCAGAGAGAGTTAATTTCAGAGAGAGTTAATTTCAGAGAGAGTTAATTTCAGAGAGAGTTAATTTCAGATAGAGTTAATTTCAGAGAGTTAATTTCACTATTATAGTCAGTATAGAATAATTTTATTTTATGTACCAAACATAATAGTATCGTACCTTCGCGTACATTCGAGTGAAATGTTGTTTACATTTTTTATTTTTTGTTACAATTTTTTTCAAATTATCGAATTGAATTGACGTGCAAAATTAAGAAAGAGAGAGTTTACAGAGAGTTTATAGAGTTATAGAGATACTTGAAAACAGTTTCAAGTTCCAGTTTCAGTTTTCAGTTTCAAGATACTTGATAGAGTTCAAGTTAGACAGTTTCCGTTCCAAGATACTTGATAGAGTTCAAGTTAGACAGTTTCAGTTTCAAGATACTTGATAGAGTTCAAGTTAGACAGCTTCAAGATACTTGATAGAGTTCAAGTTAGACAGTTTCAAGATACTTGATAGAGTTCAAGTTAGACAGTTTCAAGATACTTGATAGAGTTCAAGTTAGACAGTTTCCGTTCCAAGATACTTGATAGAGTTCAAGTTAGACAGTTTCCGTTTCAAGATACTTGATAGAGTTCAAGTTAGACAGTTTCAGTTTCAAGATACTTGATAGAGTTCAAGTTAGACAGTTTCAAGATACTTGATAGAGTTCAAGTTAGACAGTTTCAAGATACTTGATAGAGTTCAAGTTAGACAGTTTCAAGATACTTGATAGAGTTCAAGTTAGACAGTTTCAAGATACTTGATAAATTTCAAGTTAGACAGTTTCAAGATACTTGATAGAGTTCAAGTTAGACAGTTTCAAGATACTTGATAGAGTTCAAGTTAGACAGTTTCAAGTTTCAAGTCCCAAGTCATTTCAATGCAGTCAATTGAATTCAACTTTCTCTTTGTAGTTTAAGGGAATTTAATTTATGAAAATGTAATTTAAGAATTTAATTCAACCTTTTTTTTTGTTGTTTAAGAGAATTTAATTCAACCTTTTTTTGTTGTAAAAGAGAATTAAATTCAACCTGAATTGACCGGTTTGCGTCTTTAGTTTAACCTTTTTTTGTTTGTAAGAAGGAAATTGACCGATTTGTCTTTTCTTTTCATGCCATTGTTGCGTATATAAATATATAGGTAAAATGACATATTTTATTGTTTGCAACCAAAACCGTTTTTACAAATGTTTTTAACGAGTTTTATAATTGTTGTGATTATATGATGACAGAAATAGTGTAATAATTAATCGATCATGTACCTAATTTATCTTGCTCTGTACGGTCGGGAAATTTACCCGTAGGACCGCACATACCCTAAATTTCAGTTGTGTTTATTCTTTTTTGTCATTTAATTTTAATAAAACTTCTACACAATATTCGAATTCATTTACCTTCCGTACCTCCATTCACTTTTGCATTAAAACTCGTATGCAAACATCATCATCATAATACATCATAATTATTGCTTACTATATATAAATTCTCGCTCATGCATTTATTAAGTTATTTTATCTGTTCCTTAAAGTATATATATATAATCCTAATCCACCAATGACCCCTAATGATCTAGTTCTTCACGGGATGAACAAATTACTCTCATATTCTACATACTATTGTACCGACTCACTCATCTACAGATGCTTCTTACCAATATTTATAGATGCATATGCACACTGACGTATAACTTCAACTATTCAACTATAAATCCCCTTTCTCCTTTTGGACGTATCACCAACCACTACAATCTGTACCCAATAAACATAAATATACCCTTGACCACAGGTCTATACATCATCGATTACGTAATTCTATTTTCACCTACAATAGTCAATAAAATTAGTTTATGAATTGTACTATCATGGTAACCTTGAAAATCTATGAACTTTAAAATTTATATTTTTCCCTTTTACCTATTCATTATGAATGTAATTTTCCCGACAGAAAAATAAAATTTTGCTAAAAGTTTTACAATATCATTCTTTGTCTAACTTAATTGTTTGTCTAAATTAAAGTATTAATCTTTGAATTTTTTATATTTTGTAAGCAAGTGTCATGGTAAAGATTTGATTACTCTGCATTGTACCCAACCGCCCGAACTCACTTGTTCTGTATAAAAATTTATAATGTAAAGAAAAATTCGTCATCTGATTTGAATTCGTTAGATGTTATTTTCTCAATTATATTGTATTGTATTAATTGTATTATATTATTGTATTAATTAATACCATTTTAGAGGGGGGAACACTGTAAAAATGAACAATGAATAATCCATATTCATTTTTACATGAGAAACCAAAATCGCCTAAGCGAGTTTTGGATAGAATTTCGATTTGTACTTCTTTATTCATTACTGGATTTCTCTAATTCATCTTTTCTAATAATGACATACACTATGACGTCATAAAATAACAATTCTCTTTACGTTTCCCATACCTTGTACACTGAATCACGTGCTTAGTATATGGACATCTTCCGTATGCAATGTATGGTAAATTCTTTAATAATAATGTTGTGATGTTATGTAGTATAAATATTATTATTCAACCATATTCATCTATACGTCCATATCTTATCTTGACCATTACCCTATATAAATTTTATTAAATATTCATTTTTACTCGTGTCAGTCTCTGAAACGCAAAACTTTATGCATTCGTTCGAAAACGCACAAATACGTTCTCGTATTATTTTTTTTATTTTTATTTTTATTTATATCACCTCCCGCGATGAACTCGAAAATGCTTAGGTAAGTGATCGAATTTGCTAATCACAGCAAAATCGAACGCTTCTAAGATAAATATCTCCTCTCGCTCTGATTCAAATTTATAACATATTATGTTGTATATAAATCCATACCGTATGTGCCCATGTACTTTGTATTATATTTCTAACATCTTAATTGTCTATTAATATGAAACACTGTAAAAACAAAACAAAGTTATAGTAACTGTTTAATTGTAATTAACTGTAATACTTTAATTTAATATAACGTAATGTACTTTAATGAAACTGTAATTAATAATAACTTGTAATGTACTTCAATGAAACTGTAATTAAATGTAATGACTTAATATATAATGTAAGAATGTACTTTAATAGAACTGTAATGGACAATCATAAGCGAATGTGAAGTAATCCATAATTGTAATCGTAATTGTAATGAACCAAAATTAATTCGTACTCAGTCATGTCCTCAAATTGTACTTATGTACTACTATGAAATTATATCGCCTTCATAAATGTAGACTCGGCGAAAAATACAAATTATTTTTTTTATTTTTTTTTTATTTTTTTTTTTTTATTTGGAATTTTTCAAACATCTGATCATGTGTTTAAAAGGGGGGAACTTAACCTTCAACTGCCTTCCCCCAACATTTAGGCTTATATTATACAAGTATTTGTAAAATGAACTTCACTTCATTACGGCTCTCGGCTTTGGTCACTGCTACGAGACTCCCTTGTTAGCAGCCTCGCTGCGAGGAGGGGGCGGAGGCCCCTTGCCTCCTTAACTTTTTAGATTCCGGCCTGAGCTATGGTCGAAAGAGGTCGAACCTCTACCCCTGTAAAATTCAGAGCACTACCTGTACATTTTTAGAAGTAAACTACAGTAAGAGAAACTTTTTATTTTCCCCTTCGAGCCGTGCTCTCTTCAGAAGAACTTAGTCAGTAAAGTCGATAAGTTATAAAAGAAAAGTCGATAATTTTAGTATCAGAGAAAGTATCAGAGTATTATAAAAAGAGAAGAATTAACAACTGGCGACCCTTTGCCCAAATTAAGAAAGAGACAATCCAAGCACCATAGAAGATATTGGCATAACAGTCTGGCGAGTCTGTAGCCAAGAGTTTAACAAGTGGCGACCCACCATTTGACCGGCGGAAAAGAATTATAATGTTATAGAAGAAATATCCGTTGCTGCCTCCTAACTAGAACCCCCGTCGAACCGAACCACCCCAGGGCCATAGACGGAGGGGTTAACATATATATATATATATATATATGAAAATTATTTCACAAAAGTAACACGTGAAAAATATTTATGATGAATAAAACCACGAAGGAAAGGAAACACAGAATGGTGCTCAAGCGCTTTCGTCTAATGACATCCTCAGGAACACTGAAGTACATAGAGTTACAGCCTATATACAGGTTACAAAAAAAAAATACATATATATATATATATATATATATATATATGCAAATAACTGCAATGACCGCGCAGTATATAAATGAATAGAAACGACATAAGTATTAAGGAACGTTTCTGCACACGAGGAGGAGAGATAACGAAATAATGAAAAATGAGGCGAACCGCCTGGGAATCGAACCCAGGGCCTTCCAATTGCCGGTCGGACGCTCCGACCGGCAATTGGAAGGCCCTGGGTTCGATTCCCAGGCGGTTCGCCTCATTTTTCATTATTTCGTTATCTCTCCTCCTCGTGTGCAGAAACGTTCCTTAATACTTATGTCGTTTCTATTCATATATATATATATATATATATATATATATATATATATACAAATATATATATATATATATATATATATATATATATATATATATATATATATATATATATACACATACATTAAACGGAGAAATTAAATTTTAAAAAAAATTATTAAAAATTAAAAGATTGTGGGAGGGGCATACAACTTTGTAAGGAAACACTATCGATTTTAGCACGAGATCAAACTACCGATTTTTAGCACAAGATTAAATTAATTGTTTCCAACCAATGTTATAAAAAAATAAAAAATACAAATTTATACTGGAAATCTGCCCGGGTTTTATCACTCTACCCATCTTGCATATAAAATAAATTGAAAAATAAAAGTTATTAGCGTGGCATACAAGTTTACCAAAGATTTAGCGTTCTACCCTTCTTATCTAAATCTTTTCTGAAGGAATTCAAAACAACAGGATCGAGTTGAAAAAGACCTTTGCTTATGTTGAAGTTATTTGTAAGTTGGATAATGGCAGACTCAAGAATATTTCTATTAACAATGTTGCTAGAGTGAAATAAATCTGAAGCATTATTCCAATCAATACAGTGGGATAACTCTAACAAATGGACAAAAAGGGCACTGGACAACTGTCCTGTTCTAACGGAATATTGATGCTGTTTTATACGTGTGTGCAAATCCTTTCCCGTCTGACCTATGTAAAAGGAATCACATTGTTTACAACCAATTTTATAGATAATGCCTGAATTATTGGTAGGGCTATTTTTTACTACAATATTTTTCACAATATTGTTATATGAAAATACTACATTAATATCCAAAGTTTAAGTACATTAGCAATGCCTAAAAAGCCCGGGAAAAATGGAAGTACTAAAATATTTTTGACAAAGTACGAGTGTTATTATTGCCCCGATAGAAAGTTCGTTTTGTCTTGTTGAGACAAGATTCCATAAACGCAGATGGAAACACAGATCACTTCCAATACCGTTGATTTTTTCTAATTCGGCATCGATGTATTCCGGACTGGCGATCCTAAGGGCGCGGAGAAACATTGAAGAAAAAATGGCCTTCTTAGTGGGGGTGTCATGTCCCGAGTAAAAGTGTACGTAGGACAAATTGTTTGTTTTTTTCGATAGATACTAAACTTAAAACCTGGGCTTTCCCTATGTACACGCATATATATATATATATATATATATATATATATATATATATATATATATATATATATTTCATATATATATATATATATATATATATATATATATATATATATATATATATATATATATATTATATATATATATATATATATATATATATATATATATATATATATATATATATATATATACAGGGTGGGCCGTAAGTTTCCATACATAGGAAAAATAAACATTTTGTTATGGACAACCATTTTTATTTATATATATGCTCTACATGGTTGCCATTGTTTTGAAAACACATTTCAATACGTGTTCCCCACTGTTGATGAACACGCATTAGCACAGTTGACGTTATGCTTGTAATGGCGTTGGTGATACGTTCCTTTAGATGATTTATGTCTCGTATCTTTTCCTGATACACCATGGCCTTCAAGTGCCCCCAAAGATAGAAATCAAGGGGGGTGAGATCTGGGGATCTGGGAGGCCACTCCACAGGACCACGCCGACCAATCCAAGCATCCGGAAACTGCTGATCCAAATACCGACGCACGTGAAGACCATAATGAGGTGGAGCTCCATCTTGCTGGAAGTAAACTGGGAAGTTACCTTCCTCGTTTAGCAGGGATGGGAAAATCTCTTCTTGCAACATGTTAAGATACCTTTCGGCATTAAGATTTCCACTGACAAAAATTGGTCCAATAATTCTGTCACCCCATATCCCGGCCCACACCATCACTTTACCGGCACCTTGCATCTTCGTCGGACTCAGCCAGTTAGGGTTAGCATTACTCCAATAACGTATGTTTTGCCGATTAAACTCTCCATTGACGTAAAAATTTGCTTCATCAGTAAACAAGATCTTACGTCAAACGCATATTCTTAGGGTATCTGAAACATAAAAACAAACGTTTAATTTTTCCTATGTATGGAAACTTACGGCCCACCCTGTATATATATATATATATATTTTATATATATTATATATAACCTTACCTTACAACCTTACAAAGGTTCCGCGCGATGATTTCTCATTTCGCGAAGGTCAAGCTTGTCGCCCCTCCTCTCGAGTTGGCCTGGTGAAGTAGTGAGTTGGATTCTTGCGCTCTCCACCTCACATAGCCAGGTACGCCCGGCTCATCGGGGATTGTTCTGAGCCAGGCGTCTAGTCTTCTTTTGAAGATTTCCACTGCAACTCCCTTCGTGTTTCTTAGGTCTTTGGGCAACTGATTAAACAGTTTTGGTCCTCTCACTACAAAACTATTTTCTTTCAGGGTTAAGGATGTTCCCTGTCTCGCCTTCAATTTGGGAATACGACACAGTCTACCGCTTCTACTTTCCATCGTTGTTTGGGGAGTTATGGGATTCAGAGTAAGATTAGGGACTAGTTTCTCCATTATTTTCCAAGTGTAAATAATGGTGTATCTCTCTCTCTCCTTTCCAGTGAATATAGGTCTAGTTCTCGTAACCTTTCCCAGTAATTTAGTTCTTTGCACCCATTGATCTTGGCTGTGAAGCTTCTTTGGATCCCCTCCAGCTGTCTAATGTCTTCTTTTTTATATGGGGAGTTAGGACCGAGCAGTATTCTAATTTGGGTATATCAGGGTTTTCAGTAGAGGAATCATTACATTCCTATCCCTTCGTTTAAAGGTTCTCAATATCTGACCCGTTATTCTCTTTGCTCTGTTTACTGCTATCTTATTTTGTGTTTCAAATTTCGCATCATCTGTCATTACAACCCCTAAATCTTTTGCTCTGGAATTTCTCTGAATTTCCTGTCCATTTGGGGTATAATATTCCATGACTTTAGGTCTTCTCTTTTTCCGTACCGTAATAGCTGAAATTTCTCGGTGTTAAACTTCATATTGTTGTCTTCAGTCCACTTGTAGATTTTGTTTATGTCGGTTTGTAGAGATCCTATGTCTTCTGGGTTTCTTATTTTTCTACTGATCTTTGTGTCATCCGCAAAGGATGTTACTGTGCTGTCTCTGGTAACGTCCTCATCTATGTCAGTTAGCATGATTATGAAGAGTAGTGGAGCTAATACTGTTCCTTGTGGTACTGAGCTGAGGACCTCTGATTCTGATGAAGATACTCCTTGTACTGTAACGACTTGCCTCCGCTCACTAAGGAAATTATATATCCATTTCCCTACTTTTCCTGTTATTCCCATATATTTCAGTTTATGTATTATGATCCGTGGTCACACTTTGTCGAACGCTTTAGCAAAGTGTGTATAGTACATCATAGTTTTCATTACTTTCAAGTGAATCAATAAGTTGTTGTAGTGTTCCATTAGTTGTGATAGGCAGGATCTGCCTGATCGAAACCCGTGTTGGTTATCATTGAATTTTTTCTGAGTTTCGAAAAGTCCATAGATTTTTTCTGTCTAACTATTCTTTCAAATATTTTAGTGAGAGTGAGATGTAAGCGACACTGGCCTATAGTTTTGGCCCTGGGATCGATTCTCCTCCTTTATATATTGGACTATGTTCGCGCTCTTCAGGATGCCCGGTATTCTCCCGTGTCTAATGATCGTCTCCATATCCAGTATAGGGGCTCAGCGATTGCATTCTTGCAGTTTTTGATCAGTGTGGCATTCCATTTATCCGGTCCTGCCGCTGAGTGTGTGTTTTTAGTTTCCCTATGGCTTGTGTAATATCATCCGTCGTAAAGTCGAAATCCGTTATACTTTCCCCTTGTGGTTCTTCTTCAAAGAACGCGTTTCTATCGCACAATCAATTTGTCAGTTTTTGGGATACTGAAAGATGATTCATACTGAGCTTTTAATATTTCAGATACTTCTGTTAGATCATCAGATAATCACTGTTCTCATTTTTTAAAGGTCCGATAGTCGCTTGGTTTTTCGACTTTCTTTTTGCGAAATTATAGAAGTACTTTGAATTAACCTTTATCGCTTCTATAGCGTCATCTTCTTCTTTTTCTGTATGCTTCTCGATTTGTTCCTGTCTGACGACATCAATACTTTGTAGTTTATCATTTAATATTTTTCTGATGTTGTTATCTTTACAATTACTTAATTTTGCAGTCACTCTTTTTCTCTTTCGGAACATGCCCCTTTTGTCTTTCGAACCTGCTTCTCTTTCCTCTTGTTGTATATTTGGGACATGTTTTTCCACAATTTCTAACGTCTTCTCCTCTAACGTCATTAGCATCTCTTCCGTTGTCTTGGCCTCGAAAATGGTTTTCCAATCTATTACTTCCATGCTGGATGTCACATCTTCCCAGTTTATAGCTTTGGAGTGAAAATTAAAAATTTCGAATTTGCTTCGTTCTGTTGTGCGTGTTCTTTCCTTTCCTGTTGCCTTTATATTAGTTGTTATTTCAATGATATTGTGGTCTGATATCAGAGTTGGGGAGATTTCTACATTATCAATTAGATTACTGTTGTTTGTGAATACCAAATCTAGGCAGTTGTTTTTTCTTGTGTTTTCTGTTATTTCTTGCGTTAACATAAATTCATCAGCTAAAGCTAGTAGCATTTTTACCTGCTCCTGGTCTTCTCGTGTGCCCCCCTTGTCCTGGTGGATACATCTATTTTTCCTATCCTTTTATATTTCATGAATGGGAAATTAAAATCACCACAGAGAAAAATATTTGGGGTGGAGAGTGTAGATCTTTTATTAAGTTTCTTACCTCTGTAATGGAATCTGAAAATTTTGAGGTTGGCGTGTTTGGGGGTCTGTACATTACAATTAGTACCATATTTAATTTTTCAATTTTTGCTGCTACACATTCTACGTAGTTGTTTGAGGTACTTATAGCCATTTCTGCTATGTGCCTTTCGCGTGTGTAAATAGCACATCCTTTACGTCTCACTGTTCTGTCGGCTCGGAGGATGTTATAGTTGTCAATTTGTATTTCTTTTTTGTCAATACAGGACTCACAATTTTCACAGTTCGCCTGGCAGTCCTTTAGATGAGTTCCGTGAGGCATGCAAAGTCTGCTCCGGCTTCTTGCATGAGTCCTTTCAGGTATGCAACTTTGTTCGTGGACTGGTTTGATTTAAGGCCCTGTATGTTGGCTAGGATTATTTTTATTTTTTCTCTTTCTTTTTCGCATACAGGTGGTTCCGCTTTGTTTTCCGATGGGGGTGCCGGTTTCGTTGCCTTGTGGTCCTCCGAGAATTTACCTCTTTTTATCTTTGTCGGTACCTGTTGTCCCGATAACGCATGAAGTGTCTTGTTCGTACCTTCTGTCCGGCTCTCGGATTTCTATATTTATATTTGTTAGCTGGTTTTGTAATTGCTGGAGAGTATTTAGCAGCTGAAATGTGTTGGCTGCGTCTAAAAAATTTCCACTCTTCTTTGATGTTCGTTTTTTTTCTGTTCCCTCTGTGCGTTCCTTTGAGGGTGGTGGTATCGGCATTTTTTTCGTATTTGCAACTCCCATATCTTTCATAAGTGTTGCAGACCGTAAGATGGTGGAACATGCATTTCTTATCAAACTTGCAATATCCACTTGTGTAATGCATTTTGCATAATGTGGGATGTGCATATATGCATTGCCCATCCCGATATCTGCAGTTTCCTTTCGCGTAGTATTTGCATACGATATTTCTACGCTTCTGCTTTCTTTCTTATTATTTACCAAGTTCTTAGTTTTGGCATTATCATATTTTTCTTTGGCTGTTTATTTTCTACGTTTTTAGTTATTATCTTTTTATCATTTCGCTCGTTGGACCGTTTGTCTACTTCGCCACTTTATTTATTTCTTTCCTTCATCTATGTCTTCCTTCTGTATTACGTTGTTTATATCGTTATTTGTTATTAAATTGTTGTTCGTTATTATGCTGTTAATCGTTATTTCGTCCTCTCTCTCATCCACCCTGTTTTTCGTTGGGACCATTTCGGACACATGCGTCCCCATTATTTCATTCTTTTTTGTAACTTTCGAGGCTGCTATCTCCATTTCTTTAAAGACCGCGAAAGAATTTACAGTCTGTGTACATGCGCCACATAGAAATTTGATCCCCACGACTTGTTTCGCGTTCGAGACAAGAGTTATTTCCCGATCATTCCAATTCATGCAGTTAAAGTCGTTTAATCGTTGACAGAAATCACACCTAATCGCTAGGCTTTCCGTTGTTACTAAATTGCACAAATTACAGATTAAGTGAGAATTTGGACCCATATCCATGATATTCCATAATTAGCTTAAGAAGAAATACCCACACAAATTCTTTATTTATTTTTATTTTTTATTTCTGTTTCTTTCCTTTCGATGGTCGAGGGTATTTCGAGGGTTTTCTGACCTTTGTGTTTTATGACCTTTTTCCTGCTTTGTTTCAAACTTTCTCGAATGCCAACCGTATTTCCTTCTGAATATATACGTTAAAATTGGTGATAAATTATGTAAACTATATTGCACTTTCTTTATTTTAATGAAATTCACTTTATAATTTATATGCACGGATTCACTGATACTTTATACACTTTCGGGTGCAAACAGAATAAACCGCCGAGTAGATTATTCCCTTCTAATTTGGGTGTTAAATAGAGAGAGCAAAACAACACGTCCATTCACCAAAGGGTACAAGCAAATATATATATATATAATATTTAGGAGAAATCCAATTATCCCATTGTATTAATTTCAAATTTACTATATATAATTTTAAAAATAGCTTTTTAAATTTCTCGTATTTTTATATGTAAACTTCTTTTAACTTTGAATTCAACCCTCTTCTTTTAGTCTTTTTAAATTTTGCTTCTAAGAATGGGTTCTATAGTAATTATTTGTCTTATGTGTTTTTTTCATTTATTTATTGATTTTAACTTCATATTGTCATTTTTTGTCACTGTTTAGCCTGAAGATGAGCGTATTGCTCGAAACGTTGCGCATTAAAGAAGACACTTTTCATGGCATTTACTCTCCTTCTTTTCATTGGATTTCTCCTAAATATTAAATTGAAGCTTTGTAGAAGCAACCCGCATGATATATATATATATATAATATATATATATATATATATATATATATATATAATATATATATATATATATATTATATATATATATATATATATATATATATATATATATAATATATATATATATATATATATATATATATATATATATATATATATGGAAATGAACTCAGAATGGTTCCCTGAGTTTTTTATGATACACACAGACCGTGAATGGAACAAGGAACTCTTCTGGATAATTAAATCCACTATAGTCCGAATAAGTAATGGTAAATGACAAATACCATAGTTTTTCTTTTCATGATGCAAGCCCGACGTGGGCAACGGGTCTCTCGCAAAGAGGTCCCATAAATATAGCTTCCCTCACCAGCTATCTGCAAAGCAGACAGGATCCAGCTTTGGGACATGGATCTAGGGTTTAAAGCAGCCTAGCCCCACTACATTTAGAACCTCAATATAAGTAAAAGACTCGTTGCATTCACGTCGGATTGAATAAATCAAAGAAAAAGGGGTAACTATTATATTTTAGCCAAAACCAAAACTTAAACCTCAACTGGCAGAATTGAGCGTCCACTTTTCAGGGCACATAACATGTCCGTTTCATGATGGGAATGAACTCAGAATGGTTCCCTGAGTTTTTTATGATACATAGAGACCGTGCATGGAACAAGGAACTCTTCTGGGATAATTAAATCCACTATAGTCCGAATAAGTAATGGTAAATGATAAATACCATAGTTTTTTCTTTTCATGATGCAAGCCCGACGTGGGCAACGGGTCTCTCGCAAAGAGGTCCCATAAATATAGCTTCCCTCACCAGCTATCTGCAAAGCAGACAGGATCCAGCTTTGGATCCATGTCCCAAAGCTGGATCCTGTCTGCTTTGCAGATAGCTGGTGAGGGAAGCTATATTTATGGGACCTCTTTGCGAGAGACCCGTTGCCCACGTCGGGCTTGCATCATGAAAAAGAAAAACTATTCTTCATGTAATTCTTGTATTCATTTATATAGTCTCTGTATCCATTGTAAGAAAAAGTATCCATTTTAAAAATTCGTGTGTTATATGGTTCATGTATTTATATAATCCTGTATATTCTTATATATTTAACTTTATATAATGCCTATACTCATATGTATGTACGTATGTGTGTTAACCCTCCGTCTATGGCCCTGAGTCGGTTCGGATTCGACGGGGGGGTTCTGGTTAGGAGGCAAGCAACGGATATTTCTTCTATGATACTTTTCTTCTATAACTTTCTAATTCTTTTCTCTCGCTTTATGGGGTCGACACTCTGTTAATTCTTCTCTTTCTATAATACTCTGATACTTTCTCTTGGTACTAAAATTATCGACTTTACTAAGTTCTTCTGAAGAGAGCACGGCTCGAAGGGGAAAATAAAAAAGTTTCTCTTACTGTAATTTTCTTCTTAAAAATTTACAGGTAGTGGTCTGAATTTTACAGGGGTAGAGGTTCGACCTCTTTCGACCATGGCTCAGGCCGGAATCTAAAAAAAGTTAGGGAGGCAAGGGGCCTCTGCCCCCTCCCGCAGCGAAGCTGCTAACAAGGGAGTCTTAGCAGTGACCAAAGCAGAGAGCCGTAATGAAGTGTCCTTCATTTTACAAATACATGTATAATATATGCCTGAATGTTGGGGGATGGCAGTTGGAGGTTAAGTTTCCCCCCTTTTAAACACGATCAGGTGTTTGAAAGTTTCCAAATAAAAAAAAATAATAAATAAATAAAAATAAAAACTAATCTTTTTTTTTTTTTGCCGAATCTTCATTTCTGAAGGCGATATCATTTCATAGTAGTACATAAGTACAATTGAAGTACACGACTGAGTACATTTTCGTTTGGGTTTATTACAATTATGATTTCGATTATGGATTACTTCCCATTCGCTTATGATTGTCCCTTACAGTTCTATTAAAGTACATTCTTACATTATATATAAAGTCATTACATTCAATTATAGTTTCATTGAAGTACATTACGTCGTTTACCATTCTTACAGTGTTTTTATATATTTATATATGGTTATAATATATGGTTATAATATATGGTTATATTATATGGTTATATTATATGGTTATATTATATGGTTATATTATATGGTTATTATATATGGTCATTAGTACAACACAAGTACATGAGACATGACAAGATAATTTATATACAACATAATATGTTATATTACATTATAATATGTTATAAATTTGGATCAGAGCGAAAGATGTTGTTTATCTTAGAAACGTTCGCTTTTGCTGTGATTCGCGAATTCGACCACTCAACTACTGTAAGCCTAATGAATGTCTTGTGAGGGGTGAACGCACATGTACGTAATACAATAGGTTGTGTGCGTAATATAGAGACGCGTAAAATATGGACTGATAGGTTGATAGGTATCAGTAGACAATAGGTAGGAAACAACATAAATAATGATGTATAGAGAATGAAGTTTTTTTTTCTTTTTATAATTATTATTATTATATTATTATTATTATTTATTATTAAAGAATTTACCATACATTCAATACGGAAGATGTCCAAATACTAAACACGTGATTCAGTGTTCAAGGTATGGAAAACGTGAAGAGAATTAAGTTACTCTATGACGTCATAGTTATTCACATTATGTCATACTTACTGTACAGTATAAGTCATTATTAGGGAGGACCTAAAAGAAACGAATTAAAGACAGAGTGGGTATCAAGGACTAAGAAGCACAACTACGGGTTCCAATCCTCTTATATGCAATGTGTATGTATAATCTAGGGTCGAGGGTGAGATGCAAGACAATCATAATTAATTGCAAATAAGTTGCAAGTCAGTTTTGAAGTCAGTTTTCGTTGCAAATAAGTTGCAAGTCAGTTTTGAAGTCAGTTTTCGTTGCAAATAAGTTGCAAGTCAGTTTTGAAGTAAGTTTTCGTTGCAAATAAGTTGCAAGTCAGTTTTGAAGTCAGTTTTCGTTGCAAAGAAGTTGCAAGTCAGTTTTGAAGTCAGTTTTAGTTGCAAAGAAGTTGCAAGTCAGTTTTGAAGTCAGTTTCGTTGCAAATAAGTTGCAAGTCAGTTTTGAAGTCAGTTTTCGTTGCAAATAAGTTGCAAGTCAGTTTTGAAGTCAGTTTTCGTTGCAAATAAGTTGCAAGTCAGTTTTGAAGTCAGTTTTCGTTGCAAATAAGTTGCAAGTCAGTTTTGAAGTCAGTTTTCGTTGCAAATAAGTTGCAAGTCAGTTTTGAAGTCAGTTTTCGTTGCAAATAAGTTGCAAGTCAGTTTTGAAGTCAGTTTTCGTTGCAAATAAGTTGCAAGTCAGTTTTGAAGTCAGTTTTCGTTGCAAATAAGTTGCAAGTCAGTTTTGAAGTCAGTTTTCGTTGCAAATAAGTTGCAAGTCAGTTTTGAAGTCAGTTTTCGTTGCAAGTCAGTTTTGAAGTCAGTTTTCGTTGCAAATAAGTTGCAAGTCAGTTTTGAAGTAAGTTTTCGTTGCAAATAAGTTGCAAGCCAGTTTTGAAGTCAGTTTTCGTTGCAAAGAAGTTGCAAGTCAGTTTTGAAGTCAGTTTTATTTGCAAATAAGTTGCAAATCAGTTTTCAGAAGGTTGCGCCAAGAGGGACAACCAAACCCCAGAGATTTATAAAGATACTCGAAGTAGTTTCGAGTCAGTTTTATTTGCAAATAAGTTGCAAATCAGTTTTCAGAAGGTTGCGCCAAGAGGGACAACCAAACCCCAGAGATTTATAAAGATACTCGAAGTAGTTTCGAGTCAGTTTTATTTGCAAATAAGTTGCAAATCAGTTTTCAGAAGGTTGCGCCAAGAGGGACAACCACCAAACCCCAGAGATTTATAAAGATACTCGAAGTAGTTTCGAGTCAGTTTTATTTGCAAATAAGTTGCAAATCAGTTTTCAGTTGATTGCATCCAAAAGGGATAACCAAACCCCAGAGATTTATAAAGATACTCGAGGTAGTTTCGAGTCAGTTTTAGTTGCAAATAAGTTGCAAATCAGTTTTCAGTTTCAGAAGGTTGCATCCAGAGGGACAACCGCCCCAGAGATTTCAGTTTTATTTCGAGTCAGTTTATTTCGAGTCAGTTTTATTTCGAGTCAGTTTTATTTCGAGTCAGTTTTATTTCGAGTCAGTTTTATTTCGAGTCAGTTTTATTTCGAGTCAGTTTTATTTCGAGTCAGTTTTATTTCGAGTCAGTTTTATTTCGAGTCAGTTTTATTTCGAGTCCCAAGTTAGTTTTCAATGCAGTCAATTGAATTCAACTTTTTCTTTGTAATTTAAGAGAATTTAATTTAAGAAAAATGTAAGTTAAGAATTTAATTCAACCTTTTTTTGTGTTGTAAAAGAGAATTTAATTCAACCTGAATTGACCGGGTTGCGTCTTTAGTTAACCTTTCTTTGTTTTGTTGTGAGAAGGAAATTGACCGATTTGTCTTTTCTTTTCATGCCAGTTTTGCGTATATAAATATATAGTTATGTAATTCATTATTTGTAACCAAAATAGTTTTTACAATTGTTTGTAACGATTTTGGTAATTATTGTAATGTATATGAGGAACATGCCGTCCCTCCGTTTGTTGAACTCTTTTAAGTTTTTGTTCTAAGTAGTGTGACAAGCAATCTTTTTTTTAAAAAAGAGCAAAGTGCTCACGAAAGACTTATTGTCAATTTCAGACTTATATCCCCCGCTTAGTCACTCAATTCCCCCGAATGTAGTACTCCAAACTTTGTTTTTTTATTTTATTTATACTTTAACACCCCAACCCCAGTTGAACCCAGTGTCGACCAAAACCGTTTTTACAAAAGTTTTTAACGAGTTTTATAATTATTTTGATTATATGATGACAGAAATAGCGTAACAATTAATCGATCATGTACCTAATTTATCCTGCTCTGTACGATCGGGAAATTTACCCGTATGACCGCACATACCCTAAATTTCAGTCATTTAATTTTTAATAAAACTTCTACACAATAAAACAGATGTATTTGTCTATATGAAAACAAGTTTTCAGATAAAAAAAATCAAATAATTCAAATTCTATCAACATTCAACGAAAGAGTATAATTTTTCTACTTAACATGCAAAAATTATTAAACCTTTTTAATATATTTTTTTTATATAAAAATAATTTTTAATGTAAAATGTAATTGAAATTATTAAAAGAAAAGATTGTTCGAAATGCTTCCCTTCCATTTCAATAACTTTTTTATTCTTGGCCGAAACTCATCTATGGCTCGATTTACTTTTATTTTTTTTAGAATATTATAAAATTGTATTTAGCTCGTTGAAATGCATAATTGATTTATATTTTTAATTTGTATTCTTAATTTTTTTTAATTCATTATCGTAGGGATGCTTCTGGTTAATGTTAATGGTTATATAGTTCATAGATAGCTACGAATGTTACTAGTCGAATTTAATTCCATCTTCAAAATTTAATTTTTAATACCGCTAGATTTACTTTCATTAATTGTAAGGTCCTCTAAGTACATTTCTTTTTATTACCTTAATACGTGTAACTGATTTAATTAAATACTTAAATACTACCTTGAACTTAAAGGATTTTGTAATAATAATAATAATAATGATAATAATAATAATAACAACAATAATTGACTCAAAAGATTTTATAACCCTAAACCCATCTTAAATTATTATACATTATTTTTAAACTTTGTTAATTCAAAAACCTCCCAAATCCCTACACATACACACGCATGTATGCGCACTATATATATATATATATATATATATATATATATATACAAACCTTATGCTAAAATCATTGGATGTCACAATAAACTATTTCATAGCGTGTAAGTGCTAACTATGCTATTTATATAGTCCTACGCATTTTTGCTTACTATATATAATTTTTTGCTCAGGCGTTTATTCAGTTAATTTAAAAATCCTCTCAGCTAATCTGTCCCTCAAAGTTATAAGATACACACTTTGTATCTAATACACACAAATACACACTAGACCAGAGGTCTATACATCATCCATTACGTAATTCGATTTTTTACCTACAATAGTCAATAAACATTAGCTTATAGATTGTACGTGTACGTTCTCCCTTTTATCTACTCTATTCATTATGTACATAATTTATCCCACAGAAAAATAAAATTCTGAAATTTTTTTTTTAACCATATCATTGTTTGTCTAACTTAAATGTTTGTCTAAATTAAAGTATTAATCTTTGAATTTTTTATATTATATAATAACTCACTTGTTCTGTATAAAAATTTGTAATGTAAAGAAAAATTCGTCATCTAACTTGAAGTAGTTAGGATGTTATTTTTCTAATTTGTATTGTATTAACGGTACCCTATTAGATTATTGTATAAATATCATTTTTTTAAAAGGGAGAGCAATGTAAAAATGAAATGAATAATCAATATTCATTTTTACATAAGAACCAAAATCGCTTAACGCGTTTGGATAATAATTTTACTTGTAGCTTCCTATTTTTTGTTCGTGTCACAACCCTACGATCTACAATATCTATGGTTTAGTCGTATCCATTTTCCATTTGTTATAGAAGTTATTATAATTAATTATGATTGTCTTGCATCTCACCCTCGACCCTAGATTATACATACACATTGCATATAAGAGGATTGGAACCCGTAGTTGTGCTTCTTAGTCCTTGATACCCACTCTGTCTTTAATTCGTTTCTTTTAGGTCCTCCCTAATAATGACTTATACTGTAAGTATGACATAATGTGAATAACTATGACGTCATAGAGTAACTTAATTCTCTTCACGTTTTCCATACCTTGAACACTGAATCACGTGTTTAGTATTTGGACATCTTCCGTATTGAATGTATGGTAAATTCTTTAATAACAATAATAATAATAATAATAATAATAATTATAAAAAGAAAAAAAAACTTCATTCTCTATACATCATTATTTATGTTGTTTCCTACCTATTGTCTACTGATACCTATCAACCTATCAGTCCATATTTTACGCGTCTCTATATTACGCACACAACCTATTGTATTACGTACATGTGCGTTCACCCCTCACAAGACATTCATTAGGCTTACAGTAGTTGAGTGGTCGAATTCGCGAATCACAGCAAAAGCGAACGTTTCTAAGATAAACAACATCTTTCGCTCTGATCCAAATTTATAACATATTATAATGTAATTTAACATATTATGTTGTATATAAATTATCTTGTCATGTCTCATGTACTTGTGTTGTACTAATGACCATATATAATAACCATATAATATAACCATATAATATAACCATATAATATAACCATATATTATAACCATTATTATAACCATATAATATATAAAAACACTGTAAGAATGGTAAACGACGTAATGTACTTCAATGAAACTATAATTGAATGTAATGACTTTATATATAATGTAAGAATGTACTTTAATAGAACTGTAAGGGACAATCATAAGCGAATGGGAAGTAATCCATAATCGAAATCATAATTGTAATAAACCCAAACGAAAATGTACTCAGTCGTGTACTTCAATTGTACTTATGTACTACTATGAAATGATATCGCCTTCAGAAATGAAGATTCGGCAAAAAAAAAATAAGATTAGTTTTTATTTTTATTTATTTATTATTTTTTTTTTATTTGGAAACTTTCAAACACCTGATCGTGTTTAAAAGGGGGGAAACTTAACCTCCAACTGCCATCCCCCAACATTCAGGCATATATTATACATGTATTTGTAAAATGAAGGACACTTCATTACGGCTCTCTGCTTTGGTCACTGCTAAGACTCCCTTGTTAGCAGCTTCGCTGCGGGGAGGGGGCAGAGGCCCCTTGCCTCCCTAACTTTTTTTAGATTCCGGCCTGAGCCATGGTCGAAAGAGGTCGAACCTCTACCCCTGTAAAATTCAGACCACTACCTGTAAATTTTTAAGAAGAAAATTACAGTAAGAGAAACTTTTTTATTTTCCCCTTCGAGCCGTGCTCTCTTCAGAAGAACTTAGTAAAGTCGATAATTTTAGTACCAAGAGAAAGTATCAGAGTATTATAGAAAGAGAAGAATTAACAGAGTGTCGACCCCATAAAGCGAGAGAAAAGAATTAGAAAGTTATAGAAGAAAAGTATCATAGAAGAAATATCCGTTGCTTGCCTCCTAACCAGAACCCCCCCGTCGAATCCGAACCGACTCAGGGCCATAGACGGAGGGGTTAACACACATACGTACATACATATGAGTATAGGCATTATATAAAGTTAAATATATAAGAATATACAGGATTATATAAATACATGAACCATATAACACACGAATTTTTAAAATGGATACTTTTTCTTACAATGGATACAGAGACTATATAAATGAATACAAGAATACATGAAGAATAGTTTTTCTTTTTCATGATGCAAGCCCGACGTGGGCAACGGGTCTCTCGCAAAGAGGTCCCATAAATATAGCTTCCCTCACCAGCTATCTGCAAAGCAGACAGGATCCAGCTTTGGGACATGGATCCAAAGCTGGATCCTGTCTGCTTTGCAGATAGCTGGTGAGGGAAGCTATATTTATGGGACCTCTTTGCGAGAGACCCGTTGCCCACGTCGGGCTTGCATCATGAAAAAGAAAAACTATGGTATTTATCATTTACCATTACTTATTCGGACTATAGTGGATTTAATTATCCCAGAAGAGTTCCTTGTTCCATGCACGGTCTCTATGTATCATAAAAAACTCAGGGAACCATTCTGAGTTCATTCCCATCATGAAACGGACATGTTATGTGCCCTGAAAAGTGGACGCTCAATTCTGCCAGTTGAGGTTTAAGTTTTGGTTTTGGCTAAAAATATAATAGTTACCCCTTTTTCTTTGATTTATTCAATCCGACGTGAATGCAACGAGTCTTTTACTTATATTGAGGTTCTAAATGTAGTGGGGCTAGGCTGCTTTAAACCCAAGATCCATGTCCCAAAGCTGGATCCTGTCTGCTTTGCAGATAGCTGGTGAGGGAAGCTATATTTATGGGACCTCTTTGCGAGAGACCCGTTGCCCACGTCGGGCTTGCATCATGAAAAAGAAAAACTATGGTATTTGTCATTTACCATTACTTATTCGGACTATAGTGGATTTAATTATCCCAGAAGAGTTCCTTGTTCCATTCACGGTCTGTGTGTATCATAAAAAACTCAGGGAACTATTCTGAGTTCATTTCCATATATATATATATATATATATATATATATATAATCATGCGGGTTGCTTCTACAAAGCTTCAATTTAATATTTAGGAGAAATCCAATGAAAAGAAGGAGAGTAAATGCCATGAAAAGTGTCTTCTTTAATGCGCAACGTTTCGAGCAATACGCTCATCTTCAGGCTAAACAGTGACAAAAAATGACAATATGAAGTTAAAATCAATAAATAAATGAATGAAACACATAAGACAAAATAATTACTATAGAACCCATTCTTAGAAGCAAAATTTAAAAAGACTAAAAGAAGAGGGTTGAATTCAAAGTTATAAAAGAAGTTTACATATAAAAATACGAGAAATTTAAAAAGCTATTTTTAAAATTATATATAGTAAATTTGAAATTAATACAATGGGATAATTAACACTACTAACCTTTCATTGCTGGTTCCGAGGCACAAGTAATTTAAAACAAAGCAAAAGGAAAATACTATGGGTTGGGTGGTTGGAAAGTTATGAGTTGGGGGGGAGGGATTATAAAAAATTTAGCCTGAAGATGAGCGTATTGCTCGAAACGTTGCGCATTAAAGAAGACACTTTTCATGGCATTTACTCTCCTTCTTGTCATTGGATTTCTCCTAAATATTAATATATATTATATATATATATATATATTATATATATATATATTGCTTGTACCCTGTGGTGAATGGACGTGTTGTTTTGCTCTCTCTATTTAACACCCAAATTAGAAGGGAATAATCTACTCGGCGGTTTATTCTGTTTGCACCCGAAAGTGTATAAAGTATCAGTGAATCCGTGCATATAAATTATAAAGTGAATTTCATTAAAATAAAAAAGTGCAATATAGTTTACATAATTTATCACCAATTTTAACGTATATATTCAAAACGAAATACGGTTGGCATTCGAGAAAGTTTGAAACAAAGCAGGAAAAAGGTCATAAAACACAAAGGTCAGAAAACCCTCGAAATACCCTCGACCATCGAAAGGAAAGAAACAGAAAAAAAAATAAAAAAAATAAAGAATTTGTGTGGGTATTTCTTCTTAAGCTAATTAAGGAATATCATGGATATGGGTCCAAATTCTCACTTAATCTGTAATTTGTGCAATTTAGTAACAACGGAAAGCCTAGCGATTAGGTGTGATTTCTGCCAACGATTAAACGACTTTAACTGCATGAATTGGAATGATCGGGAAATAACTCTTGTCTCGAACGCGAAACAAGTCGTGGGGATCAAATTTCTATGTGGCGCATGTACACAGACTGTAAATTCTTTCGCGGTCTTTAAAGAAATGGAGATAGCAGACTCGAAAGTTACAAAAAAGAATGAAATAATGGGGACGCATGTGTCCGAAATGGTCCCAACGAAAAACAGGGTGGATGAGAGAGAAGACGAAATAACGATTAACAGCATAATAACGAACAACAATTTAATAACAAATAACGATATAAACAACGTAATACGGAAGGAAGACATAGATGAAAGGAAAGAAATAAGTAAAAGTGGCGAAGTAGACAAACGGTCCAACGAGCGAAATGATAAAAAGATAATAACTAAAAACGTAGAAAATAAACAGCCAAAGAAAAATAATGATAATGCCAAAACTAAGAACTTGGTAAATAATAAGAAAGAAAGCAGAAGCGTAGAAAATATCGTATGCAAATACTACGCGAAAGGAAACTGCAGATATCGGGATGGGCAATGCATATATGCACATCCCACATTATGCAAAATGCATTACACAAGTGGATATTGCAAGTTTGATAAGAAATGCATGTTCCACCATCTTACGGTCTGCAACACTTATGAAAGATATGGGAGTTGCAAATACGAAAAAAAATGCCGATACCACCACCCTCAAAGGAACGCACAGAGGGAACAGAAAAAACGAACATCAAAGAAGAGTGGAAATTTTTTAGACGCAGCCAACACATTTCAGCTGCTAAATACTCTCCAGCAATTACAAAACCAGCTGACAAATATAAATATAGAAATCCGAGAGCCGGACAGAAGGTACGAACAAAGACACTTCATGCGTTATCGGGACAACAGGTACCGACAAAGATAAAAAGAGGTAAATTCTCGGAGGACCACAAGGCAACGAAACCGGCACCCCCATCGGAAAACAAAGCGGAACCACCTGTATGCGAAAAAGAAAGAGAAAAAATAAAAATAATCCTAGCCAACATACAGGGCCTTAAATCAAACCAGTCCACGAACAAAGTTGCATACCTGAAAGGACTCATGCAAGAAGCCGGAGCAGACTTTGCATGCCTCACGGAAACTCATCTAAAGGACTGCCAGGCGAACTGTGAAAATTGTGAGTCCTGTATTGACAAAAAAAGAAATACAAATTGACAACTATAACATCCTCCGAGCCGACAGAACAGTGAGACGTAAAGGAGGATGTGCTATTTACACACGCGAAAGGCACATAGCAGAAATGGCTATAAGTACCTCAAACAACTACGTAGAATGTGTAGCAGCAAAAATTGAAAAATTAAATATGGTACTAATTGTAATGTACAGACCCCCAAACACGCCAACCTCAAAATTTTCAGATTCCATTACAGAGGTAAGAAACTTAATAAAAGATCTACACTCTCCAACCCCAAATATTTTTCTCTGTGGTGATTTTAATTTCCCATTCATGAAATATAAAAGGATAGGAAAAAATAGATGTATCCACCAGGACAAGGGGGGCACACGAGAAGACCAGGAGCAGGTAAAAATGCTACTAGCTTTAGCTGATGAATTTATGTTAACGCAAGAAATAACAGAAAACACAAGAAAAAACAACTGCCTAGATTTGGTATTCACAAACAACAGTAATCTAATTGATAATGTAGAAATCTCCCCAACTCTGATATCAGACCACAATATCATTGAAATAACAACTAATATAAAGGCAACAGGAAAGGAAAGAACACGCACAACAGAACGAAGCAAATTCGAAATTTTTAATTTTCACTCCAAAGCTATAAACTGGGAAGATGTGACATCCAGCATGGAAGTAATAGATTGGAAAACCATTTTCGAGGCCAAGACAACGGAAGAGATGCTAATGACGTTAGAGGAGAAGACGTTAGAAATTGTGGAAAAACATGTCCCAAAGATACAACAAAGAGGAAAGAGAAGCAGGTTCGAAAGACAAAAGAGGGCATTGTTCCGAAAGAGAAAAAGAGTGACTGCAAAATTAAGTAATTGTAAAGATAACAACATCAGAAAAATATTAAATGATAAACTACAAAGTATTGATGTCGTCAGACAGGAACAAATCGAGAAGCATACAGAAAAAGAAGAAGATGACGCTATAGAAGCGATAAAGGTTAATTCAAAGTACTTCTATAATTTCGCAAAAAGAAAGTCGAAAAACCAAGCGACTATCGGACCTTTAAAAAATGAGAACAGTGATTTATCTGATGATCTAAAAGAAGTATCTGAAATATTAAAAGCTCAGTATGAATCATCTTTCAGTATCCCAAAAACTGACAAATTGATTTGCGATAGAAACGCGTTCTTTGAAGAAGAACCACAAGGGGAAAGTATAACGGATTTCGACTTTACGACGGATGATATTACACAAGCCATAGGGAAACTAAAAACACACTCAGCGGCAGGACCGGATAAATGGAATGCCACACTGATCAAAAACTGCAAGAATGCAATCGCTGAGCCCCTATACTGGATATGGAGACGATCATTAGACACGGGAGAAATACCGGGCATCCTGAAGAGCGCGAACATAGTCCCAATATATAAAGGAGGAGATCGATCCCAGGCCAAAAACTATAGGCCAGTGTCGCTTACATCTCATCTCACTAAAATATTTGAAAGAATAGTTAGACAGAAAATCTATGACTTTTCGGAAACTCAGAAAAAATTCAATGATAACCAACACGGGTTTCGATCAGGCAGATCATGCCTATCACAACTAATGGAACACTACAACAACATTATTGATTCACTTGAAAGTAATGAAAACTATGATGTACTATACACAGACTTTGCTAAAGCGTTCGACAAGTGTGACCACGGAATCATAATACTTAAACTGAAATATATGGGAATAACAGGAAAAGTAGGGAAATGGATATATAATTTCCTTAGTGAGCGGAGGCAAGTCGTTACAGTACAAGGAGTATCTTCATCAGAATCAGAGGTCCTCAGCTCAGTACCACAAGGAACAGTATTAGCTCCACTACTCTTCATAATCATGCTAACTGACATAGATGAGGACGTTACCAGAGACAGCACAGTAACATCCTTTGCGGATGACACAAAGATCAGTAGAAAAATAAGAAACCCAGAAGACATAGGATCTCTACAAACCGACATAAACAAAATCTACAAGTGGACTGAAGACAACAATATGAAGTTTAACACCGAGAAATTTCAGCTATTACGGTACGGAAAAAGAGAAGACCTAAAGTGCATGGAATATTACACCCCAAATGGACAGGAAATTCAGAGAAATTCCAGAGCAAAAGATTTAGGGGTTGTAATGACAGATGATGCGAAATTTGAAACACAAAATAAGATAGCAGTAAACAGAGCAAAGAGAATAACGGGTCAGATATTGAGAACCTTTAAACGAAGGGATAGGAATGTAATGATTCCTCTACTGAAAACCCTGATCATACCCAAATTAGAATACTGCTCGGTCCTAACTTCCCCATATAAAAAAGAAGACATTAGACAGCTGGAGGGGATCCAAAGAAGCTTCACAGCCAATATCAATGGGTGCAAAGAACTAAATTACTAGGAAAGGTTACGAGAACTAGACCTATATTCACTGGAAAGGAGCAGAGAGAGATACACCATTATTTACACTTGGAAAATAATGGAGAAACTAGTCCCTAATCTTACTCTGAATCCCATAACTCCCCAAACAACGATGGAAAGTAGAAGCGGTAGACTGTGTCGTATTCCCAAATTGAAGGCGAGACAGGGAACATTCTTAACCCTGAAAGAAAATAGTTTTGTAGTGAGAGGACCAAAACTATTTAATCAGTTGCCCAAAGACCTAAGAAACACGAAGGGAGTTGCAGTGGAAATCTTCAAAAGAAGACTAGACGCCTGGCTCAGAACAATCCCCGATGAGCCGGGCGTACCTGGCTATGTGAGGTGGAGAGCACAAGAATCCAACTCACTACTTCACCAGGCCAACTCGAGAGGAGGGGGCGACAAGCTTGACCTTCGCGAAATGAGAAATCATCGCGCGGAACCTTTGTAAGGTTGTAAGGTAAGGTTATATATATATATATATATGAAATATATATATATATATATACAGGGTGGGCCGTAAGTTTCCATACATAGGAAAAATTAAACGTTTGTTTTTATGTTTCAGATACCCTAAGAATATGCGTTTGACGTAAGATCTTGTTTACTGATGAAGCAAATTTTTACGTCAATGGAGAGTTTAATCGGCAAAACATACGTTATTGGAGTAATGCTAACCCTAACTGGCTGAGTCCGACGAAGATGCAAGGTGCCGGTAAAGTGATGGTGTGGGCCGGGATATGGGGTGACAGAATTATTGGACCAATTTTTGTCAGTGGAAATCTTAATGCCGAAAGGTATCTTAACATGTTGCAAGAAGAGATTTTCCCATCCCTGCTAAACGAGGAAGGTAACTTCCCAGTTTACTTCCAGCAAGATGGAGCTCCACCTCATTATGGTCTTCACGTGCGTCGGTATTTGGATCAGCAGTTTCCGGATGCTTGGATTGGTCGGCGTGGTCCTGTGGAGTGGCCTCCCAGATCCCCAGATCTCACCCCCCTTGATTTCTATCTTTGGGGGCACTTGAAGGCCATGGTGTATCAGGAAAAGATACGAGACATAAATCATCTAAAGGAACGTATCACCAACGCCATTACAAGCATAACGTCAACTGTGCTAATGCGTGTTCATCAACAGTGGGGAACACGTATTGAAATGTGTTTTCAAAACAATGGCAACCATGTAGAGCATATTATATAAATAAAAATGGTTGTCCATAACAAAATGTTTATTTTTCCTATGTATGGAAACTTACGGCCCACCCTGTATATATATATATATATATATATATATATATATATATATATATATATATATATATATATATATATATATATATATGAAATAATATATATATATATATATAATATATATATATATATATATATATGAAATATATATATATATATATATATATATATATATGCGTGTACATAGGGAAAGCCCAGGTTTTAAGTTTAGTATCTATCGGAAAAAAACAAACAATTTGTCCTACGTACACTTTTACTCGGGACATGACACCCCACTAAGAAGGCCATTTTTTCTTCAATGTTTCTCCGCGCCCTTAGGATCGCCAGTCCGGAATACATCGATGCCGAATTAGAAAAAATCAACGGTATTGGAAGTGATCTGTGTTATCCATCTGCGTTTATGGAATCTTGTCTCAACAAGACAAAACGAACTTTCTATCGGGGCAATAATAACACTCGTACTTTGTCAAAAAATATTTTAGTACTTCCATTTTTCCCGGGCTTTTTAGGCATTGCTAATGTACTTAAACTTTTGGATATTAATGTAGTATTTTCATATAACAATATTGTGAAAAATATTGTAGTAAAAAATAGCCCTACCAATAATTCAGGCATTATCTATAAAATTGGTTGTAAACAATGTGATTCCTTTTACATAGGTCAGACGGGAAAGGATTTGCACACACGTATAAAACAGCATCAATATTCCGTTAGAACAGGACAGTTGTCCAGTGCCCTTTTTGTCCATTTGTTAGAGTTATCCCACTGTATTGATTGGAATAATGCTTCAGATTTATTTCACTCTAGCAACATTGTTAATAGAAATATTCTTGAGTCTGCCATTATCCAACTTACAAATAACTTCAACATAAGCAAAGGTCTTTTTCAACTCGATCCTGTTGTTTTGAATTCCTTCAGAAAAGATTTAGATAAGAAGGGTAGAACGCTAAATCTTTGGTAAACTTGTATGCCACGCTAATAACTTTTATTTTTCAATTTATTTTTATATGCAAGATGGGTAGAGTGATAAAACCCGGGCAGATTTCCAGTATAAATTTGTATTTTTTATTTTTTTATAACATTGGTTGGAAACAATTAATTTAATCGTGTGCTAAAAATCGGTAGTTTGATCTCGTGCTAAAATCGATAGTGTTTCCTTACAAAGTTGTATGCCCCTCCCACAATCTTTTAATTTTTAATAATTTTTTTAAAATTTAATTTCTCCGTTTATTGTATGTATGTGTGTATATATATATATATTATATATATATATATATATATATATATATATATTTGTATATATATATATATAATATATATATATATTTTTTTTTTTGTAACCTGTATATAGGCTGTAACTCTATGTACTTCAGTGTTCCTGAGGATGTCATTAGACGAAAGCGCTTGAGCACCATTCTGTGTTTCCTTTCCTTCGTGGTTTATTCATCATAAATATTTTTCACGTGTTACTTTTGTGAAATAATTTTCATATATATATATATATGTTAACCCCTCCGTCTATGGCCCTGGGGTGGTTCGGTTCGACGGGGGTTCTAGTTAGGAGGCAGCAACGGATATTTCTTCTATAACATTATAATTCTTTTCCGCCGGTCAAATGGTGGGTCGCCACTTGTTAAACTCTTGGCTACAGACTCGCCAGACTGTTATGCCAATATCTTCTATGGTGCTTGGATTGTCTCTTTCTTAATTTGGGCAAAGGGTCGCCAGTTGTTAATTCTTCTCTTTTTATAATACTCTGATACTTTCTCTGATACTAAAATTATCGACTTTTCTTTTATAACTTATCGACTTTACTGACTAAGTTCTTCTGAAGAGAGCACGGCTCGAAGGGGAAAATAAAAAGTTTCTCTTACTGTAGTTTACTTCTAAAAATGTACAGGTAGTGCTCTGAATTTTACAGGGGTAGAGGTTCGACCTCTTTCGACCATAGCTCAGGCCGGAATCTAAAAAGTTAAGGAGGCAAGGGGCCTCCGCCCCCTCCTCGCAGCGAGGCTGCTAACAAGGGAGTCTCGTAGCAGTGACCAAAGCCGAGAGCCGTAATGAAGTGAAGTTCATTTTACAAATACTTGTATAATATAAGCCTAAATGTTGGGGGAAGGCAGTTGAAGGTTTAAGTTCCCCCCTTTTAAACATGATCAGATGTTTGAAAAATTCCAAATAAAAAAAAAATAAATAAAAAAAATAAAAAAAATAATTTGTATTTTTCGCCGAGTCTACATTTATGAAGGCGATATAATTTCATAGTAGTACATAAGTACAATTTGAGGACATGACTGAGTACGAATTAATTTTGGTTCATTACAATTACGATTACAATTATGGATTACTTCACATTCGCTTATGATTGTCCATTACAGTTCTATTAAAGTACATTCTTACATTATATATTAAGTCATTACATTTAATTACAGTTTCATTGAAGTACATTACAAGTTATTATTAATTACAGTTTCATTAAAGTACATTACGTTATTAAATTAAAGTATTACAGTTAATTACAATTAAACAGTTACTATAACTTTGTTTTGTTTTTACAGTGTTTCATATTAATAGACAATTAAGATGTTAGAAATATAATACAAAACATGGGCACATACGGTATGGATTTATATACAAACATAATATGTTATAAATTTGAATCAGAGCGAGAGGAGATATTTATCTTAGAAGCGTTCGATTTTGCTGTGATTAGCAAATTCGATCACTTACCTAAGCATTTTCGAGTTCATCGCGGGAGGTGATATAAATAAAAATAAAATAAAAAAAATAATACGAGAACGTATTTGTGCGTTTCGAACGAATGCATAAAGTTTTGCGTTTCAGAGACTGACACGAGTAAAAAATGAATATTTAATAAAATTTATATAGGGTAATGGTCAAGATAAGATATGGACGTATAGATGAATATGGTTGAATAATAATATTTATATACATAACATCACAACATATTATTAAAGAATTTACCATACATTGCATACGGAAGATGTCCATATACTAAGCACGTGATTCAGTGTACAAGGTATGGGAAACGTAAAGAGAATTGTTATTTTATGACGTCATAGTGTATGTCATTATTAGAAAAGATGAATTAGAGAAATCCAGTAATGAATAAAGAAGTACAAATCGAAATTCTATCCAAAACTCGCTTAGGCGATTTTGGTTTCTCATGTAAAAATGAATATGGATTATTCATTGTTCATTTTTACAGTGTTCCCCCCTCTAAAATGGTATTAATTAATACAATAATATAATACAATTAATACAATACAATATAATTGAGAAAATAACATCTAACGAATTCAAATCAGATGACGAATTTTTCTTTACATTATAAATTTTTATACAGAACAAGTGAGTTCGGGCGGTTGGGTACAATGCAGAGTAATCAAATCTTTACCATGACACTTGCTTACAAAATATAAAAAATTCAAAGATTAATACTTTAATTTAGACAAACAATTAAGTTAGACAAAGAATGATATTGTAAAACTTTTAGCAAAATTTTATTTTTCTGTCGGGAAAATTACATTCATAATGAATAGGTAAAAGGGAAAAATATAAATTTTAAAGTTCATAGATTTTCAAGGTTACCATGATAGTACAATTCATAAACTAATTTTATTGACTATTGTAGGTGAAAATAGAATTACGTAATCGATGATGTATAGACCTGTGGTCAAGTGTATATTTATGTTTATTGGGTACAGATTGTAGTGGTTGGTGATACGTCCAAAAGGAGAAAGGGGATTTATAGTTGAATAGTTGAAGTTATACGTCAGTGTGCATATGCATCTATAAATATTGGTAAGAAGCATCTGTAGATGAGTGAGTCGGTACAATAGTATGTAGAATATGAGAGTAATTTGTTCATCCCGTGAAGAACTAGATCATTAGGGGTCATTGGTGGATTAGGATTATATATATATACTTTAAGGAACAGATAAAATAACTTAATAAATGCATGAGCGAGAATTTATATATAGTAAGCAATAATTATGATGTATTATGATGATGATGTTTGCATACGAGTTTTAATGCAAAAGTGAATGGAGGTACGGAAGGTAAATGAATTCGAATATGTGTCAAAAGTAATAAAATTCAATTAGGATTATAGATTTTACATAATTAATCAGTTACACGTATAAGGTAATTAAAGAAACGAACTTAGAGGACCTTACAATTAATGAAAGTAAATCTAGCGGTATTAAAAATTAAATTTTGAAGGTGGAATTAAATTCGACTAGTAACATTCCTGGCTATATATGAACTATATAACCATTAACATTAACCAGAAGTATCCCTACGATAATTGAATTAAGAAAATTAAGAATACAAATTAAAAATAGAAATCAATTTATGCATTTTAATGAGCTAAACATAATTTTATAATATTCTTAAAAATAAAAGTAAATCGAACCTTAGATGAGTTTCGGCCAAGAATAAAAAAGTTATTGAAATGGAAGGAAAGCATTTCGAACAATCTTTTCTTTTAATAATTTCAGGTAAATTTTACATTAAAAATTATTTTTATATAATAAAAAAATATTAAAAAGGTTTAATAATTTTTGCATGTTAAGTAGAAAAATTATACTCTTTCGTTAAATGTTGATAGAATTTGAATTATTTGATATTTTAGTCTGAAAACTTGTTTGCATATGATAAATACATATGTTTTATTGTGTAGAAGTTTTATTAAAATTAAATGACAAAAAAGAATAAACACAACTGAAATTTAGGGTATGTGCGGTCCTACGGGTAAATTTCCCGACCGTACAGAGCAAGATAAATTAGGTACATGATCGATTAATTATTACACTATTTCTGTCATCATATAATCACAACAATTATAAAACTCGTTAAAAACATTTGTAAAAACGGTTTTGGTTGCAAACAATAAAATATGTCATTTTACCTATATATTTATATACGCAACAATGGCATGAAAAGAAAAGACAAATCGGTCAATTTCCTTCTTACAAACAAAAAAAAGGTTAAACTAAAGACGCAAACCGGTCAATTCAGGTTGAATTTAATTCTCTTTTACAACAAAAAAAGGTTGAATTAAATTCTCTTAAACAACAAAAAAAAAGGTTGAATTAAATTCTTAAATTACATTTTCATAAATTAAATTCCCTTAAACTACAAAGAGAAAGTTGAATTCAATTGACTGCATTGAAATGACTTGGGACTTGAAACTTGAAACTGTCTAACTTGAACTCTATCAAGTATCTTGAAACTGTCTAACTTGAACTCTATCAAGTATCTTGAAACTGTCTAACTTGAACTCTATCAAGTATCTTGAAACTGTCTAACTTGAACTCTATCAAGTATCTTGAAACTGTCTAACTTGAACTCTATCAAGTATCTTGAAACTGTCTAACTTGAACTCTATCAAGTATCTTGAAACTGTCTAACTTGAACTCTATCAAGTATCTTGAAACTGTCTAACTTGAACTCTATCAAGTATCTTGAAACTGTCTAACTTGAATAGTGATGTAGGTCACATCCGCATCCGCATCCGCGGAACATCCGCACATTTTCTCGCATCCGCATTCTCATCCACATCCGCACTTTGGGCTGCGGATGTCGTGCGGATGTGGACCGTTGAGATAAAACGTCATTAATAAGCGGAAATTATCAAATTCTACTATAATAATAGAGCTAGTTCATTGTGCGCAAAAGTGATGCAAGCGACAAGACGAGAGGCTGTTCTTGTATGAAATTACTCTCTTGCAACCTACTTAGATCCACGTTACAAAGCTGAGTTATTTTCACCTAGTACATTAGAACGAGTTAAATCATCACTTGGCAAAGCAGTTGAAGAGCTTCAATCTCTTGAATCTGTCGCTTCGCCACCCACCAAAAGAATAAAAGTTTCAGTGACATAACCAACACCTTCAACAAGCAAATCTATCACAGAATCTGTCTCTCAGTTTCTTGAGTCAAGCAGCGATGACGAGACCAACGCGATGTCAAAAGATGTAGTAAAAATGATCGAGAGCTATCACCAAGAAAAACGCCTGGCTGCGTGTGACAATCCTATTAGTTGGTGGAAAAATACGCAGAATATCTATCTATACTTGAGTAAACTTGCAAGGAAACATTTAGCACGTCCTCCAACAAGCGTACCAAGCGAGAGATTATTTAGCAGTGCTGGATTAATATATGATGAAAAGAGAAACAGACTGGCAGCAGAAAAGGCAGAAAAATTAATGTTCCTTATTAAGCATAACCTTCCTATAATTAAGTTTGAATATTAAACGATGAACATCTTAGTTTACTTTATTTTAATTACTCATTTATAAATATGCCTAATAAAACTTTAAACTTAATATAAATAGTTATCAAGCTAATTAAAGATCTCTTTCTATAAGGGTGGAGGTTGGGGAAAGAGGTCGGGTAACACAATTATGGTTTCTAATTGTGGTTGAAACTCAACAAAATATAACGAATTTATTTGCAGCCGAATTCACTAATTGATTTCTATATTAGTTAGATGCTTGCTATTATTTTATATGTTCAGGGAAAAGTACAGCAATTATTGTACAATTAATCAATTATACTACATTATAGCTACAGCTCTCTCTATATAATAACTTATTATATACGTTAAACACAACAAATCTCGAATATATCCTAAAAAATAACGAAAATGTAGACATCCGCATCCGCATCCGCGGATGTTGAAATCAAACATCCTCATCCGCATCCGCGGATGTGAAAAAATGACATCCGCTACATCACTAAACTTGAACTCTATCAAGTATCTTGAAACTGTCTAACTTGAACTCTATTAAGTATCTTCAAACTGTCTAACTTGAACTCTATCAAGTATCTTGAAACTGTCTAACTTGAACTCTATCAAGTATCTTGAAACTGTCTAACTTGAACTCTATCAAGTATCTTGAAACTGTCTAACTTGAAATTTATCAAGTATCTTGAAACTGTCTAACTTGAACTCTATCAAGTATCTTGAAACTGTCTAACTTGAACTCTATCAAGTATCTTGAAACTGTCTAACTTGAACTCTATCAAGTATCTTGAAACTGTCTAACTTGAACTCTATCAAGTATCTTGAAACTGAAACTGTCTAACTTGAACTCTATCAAGTATCTTGGAACGGAAACTGTCTAACTTGAACTCTATCAAGTATCTTGAAACTGTCTAACTTGAACTCTATCAAGTATCTTGAAACTGTCTAACTTGAACTCTATCAAGTATCTTGAAACTGTCTAACTTGAACTCTATCAAGTATCTTGAAACTGTCTAACTTGAACTCTATCAAGTATCTTGAAGCTGTCTAACTTGAACTCTATCAAGTATCTTGAAACTGAAACTGTCTAACTTGAACTCTATCAAGTATCTTGGAACGGAAACTGTCCAACTTGAACTCTATCAAGTATCTTGAAACTGAAAACTGAAACTGGAACTTGAAACTGTTTTCAAGTATCTCTATAACTCTATAAACTCTCTGTAAACTCTCTCTTTCTTAATTTTGCACGTCAATTCAATTCGATAATTTGAAAAAAATTGTAAACAAAAAATAAAAAATGTAAACAACATTTCACTCGAATGTACGCGAAGGTACGATACTATTATGTTTGGTACATAAAATAAAATTATTCTATACTGACTATAATAGTGAAATTAACTCTCTGAAATTAACTCTCTCTGAAATTAACTCTCTCTGAAATTAACTCTCTCTGAAATTAACTCTCTCTGAAATTAACTCCTGCGACTTTTAACTTCTGCGACTTTTAGCTTCTGTGAAAATTACTGTTTCACTAAAAAAAATGTATCACTGGTGTCTGAAGTGTTCACTCTGTTTTGTGTTAAATTGTGGCTTGATACTCATTATTAACTGTTAATAATACTGACTTTTCAAATGTTTACAAATTACTTAAAAAAAAACAACTCTGTACTTAACAAAATTTCTGCGGCGAAATCCTTAGAGACGTGTCCTGAAGACGTGTCTTGCTGGCTACTTCTTCTTGGATGAAAACTAGGCGTGGAGAACTTGGAGTCGTGACACACCGGTTCAAGGGTGGATGTTACGAACTAGAAGTCGTGACACGCCGGTCAACTGGTTTTATCCTGATGCAGGGTAATTTCTATCCTGGCCAAAGAGTGGCCACTTGTTAAAATCCTCTTCTTAAAATATTCTTCTAATCCTGGGGCAGGGTCGCCAGACTGTTAACCCCTCCGTCTATGGCCCTGGGGTGGTTCGGATCGACGGGGGTTCTAGTTAGGAGGCAGCAACGGATATTTCTTCTATAACATTCTAATTCTTTTCCGCCGGTCAAATGGTGGGTCGCCACTTGTTAAACTCTTGGCTACAGACTCGCCAGACTGTTATGCCAATATCTTCTATGGTGCTTGGGTTGTCTCTTTCTTAATTTGGGCAAAGGGTCGCCAGTTGTTAATTCTTCTCTTTTTATAATACTCTGATACTTTCTCTGATACTAAAATTATCGACTTTTCTTTTATAACTTATCGACTTTACTGACTAAGTTCTTCTGAAGAGAGCACGGCTCGAAGGGGAAAATAAAAAGTTTCTCTTACTGCAGTTTACTTCTAAAAATGTACAGGTAGTGCTCTGAATTTTACAGGGGTAGAGGTTCGACCTCTTTCGACCATAGCTCAGGCCGGAATCTAAAAAGTTAAGGAGGCAAGGGGCCTCCGCCCCCTCCTCGCAGCGAGGCTGCTAACAAGGGAGTCTCGTAGCAGTGACCAAAGCCGAGAGCCGTAATGAAGTGAAGTTCATTTTACAAATACATGTATAATATAAGCCTAAATGTTAGGGGAAGGCAGTTGAAGGTTAAATTCCCCCCTTTTAAACACATGATCAGATGTTTGAAAAATTCCAAATAAAAATAATAAAAAAAAAAAATTAAAAAAAAAAATTTGTATTTTTCGCCGTCTACATTTATGAAGGCGATATAATTTCATAGTAGTACATAAGTAGAATTTGAGTACATGACTGAGTACGTATTAATTTTGGTTCATTACAATTACGATTACAATTATGGATTACTTCACATTCGCTTATGATTGTCCATTACAGTTCTATTAAAGTACATTCTTACATTATATATTAAGTCATTACATTTAATTACAGTTTCATTGAAGTACATTACAAGTTATTATTAATTACAGTTTCATTAAAGTACATTACGTTATATTAAATTAAAGTATTACAGTTAATTACAATTAAATAGTTACTATAACTTTGTTTTGTTTTTACAGTATTTCATATTAATAGACAATTAAGATGTTAGAAATATAATACAAAGTACATGGGCACATACGGTATGGATTTATATACAACATAATATGTTATAAATTTGAATCAGAGCGAGAGGAGATATTTATCTTAGAAGCGTTCGATTTTGCTGTGATTAGCGAATTCGATCACTTACCTAAGCATTTTCGAGTTCATCGCGGGAGGTGATATAAATAAAAATAAAAAAAATAATACGAGAACGTATTTGTGCGTTTTCGAACGAATGCATACAGTTTTGCGTTTCAGAGACTGACACGAGTAAAAATGAATATTAAATAAAATTTATATAGGGTAATGGTCAAGATAAGATATGGACGTATAGATGAATATGGTTCAATAATAATATTTATACTACATAACACCACAACATTATTATTATAGAATTTACCATACATTGCATACGGAAGATGTCCATATACTAAACACGTGAGTCAGTGTACAAGGTATGGGAAACGTAAAGAGAATTGTTATTTTATGACGTCATAGTGTATAAGTCATTATTAGAAAAGATGAATTAGAGAAATCCAGTAATGAATAAAGAAGTACAAATCGAAATTCTATCCAAAACTCGCTTAGGCGATTTTGGTTTCTCATGTAAAAATGAATATGGATTATTCATTGTTCATTTTTACACACACACATATATATATATATATATATATATAATATATATATATATATATATATATATATATATATATATATATTTTATATATATATATATATATTATATATATATATATATATATAATATATATATATAATATATATATATATATATATATCATATATGTATAATGTATATATATATTAGTGATGTAGCAGATGTCATTTTTTTCACATCCGCGGATGTGGATGCGGATGAGGATGTTTGATTTCAACATCCGCGGATGCGGATGCGGATGCGGATGTCTACATTTTCGTTATTTTTTAGGATATATTCGAGATTTGTTGTATTTAACGTATATAATAAGTTATTATATAGAGAGAGCTGTAGCTATAATGTAGTATAATTGATTAATTGTACAATAATTGCTGTACTTTTCTCTGAACATATAAAATAATATAAAGCATCTAACTAATATAGAAATCAATTAGTGAATTCGTCTGCAAATAAATTCGTTATATTTTGTTGAGTTTCAGCAACAATTAGAAACCATAATTGTGTTACCAGGATGCGGGACGTGAACCCAACTCAAATGCACCCCACCGACCTCTTTCCCCAACCTCCACCCTTATAGAAAGAGATCTTTAATTAGCTTGATAACTATTTATATTAAGTTTAAAGTTTTATTAGGCATATTTATAAATGAGTAATTAAAATAAAGTAAACTAAGATGTTCATCGTTTAATGTTCAAACTTAATTATAGGAAGGTTATGCTTAAGGAACATTAATTTTTCTGCCTTTTCTGCTGCCAGTCTGTTTCTCTTTTCATATATTAATCCAGCACTGCTAAATAATCTCTCGCTTGGTACGTTTGTTGGAGGACAGGCTAAATGTTTCCTTGCAAGTTTACTCAAGTATGGATAGATATTCTGCGTATTTTTCCACCAACTAATAGGATTGTCACACGCAGCCAGGCGTTTTTCTTGGTGATAGCTCTCGATCATTTTTACTACATCTTTTGACATCGCGTAGGTCTCGTCATTGCTGCTTGACTCAAGAAACTGAGAGACAGATTCTGTGATAGATTTGCTTGCTGAAGGTGTGTTTCTGTCACTGAAACTTTTATTCTTTTGGTGGGTGGCGAAGCGACAGATTCAAGAGATTGAAGCTCTTCAACTGCTTTGCCAAGTGATGATTTAACTCGTTCTAATGTACTAGGTGAAAATAATTTAGCTTTGTAACGTGGATCTAAGTAGGTTGCAAGAGAGTAACTTCATACAAGAACAGCCTCTCGTCTTGTCGCTTGCATCACTTTTGCGCACAATGAACTAGTTCTATTATTATAGTAGAATTTGATAATTTCCGCTTATTAATGACGTTTTATCTCAACGGTCCACATCCGCACGACATCCGCAGTCCAAAGTGCGGATGCGGACGCGGATGCGGATGCGGATGCGAGAAAATGTGCGGATGTTCCGCGGATGCGGATGCGGATGCAGATGTGACCTACATCACTAATATATATATATATATATATATATATATATATATATATGAAATATATAATTGTTATAATGTTATAATGTTACAGACCAACAAAGACCCTAGGATCCACTCATGGTTGGTCTACCTAACTGTGTTCGTAATTGTGTATGTCCTCCGTGGTGGCGGAGGGGACCTACAATTTTACGTGGGTTCCGAACCACAAGAACATAAGAAATTTATGCAAAAACTGCCTGTACATTGGCAACGACCAATTTTTGTATAACTAATTAATTATCAATTTAAAACTAATTAATTATCGATTTAAATCTAATTAATTATCGATTTAAAACTAAAGATAGAATCTCTTGATCCAGAGGATCAAGTCATAATAGACTACTATCCACAAATATGTTACACTCTATATCTATTTATAACCAACATGCAAATACATCAGATCCAAAGAATCCAGTCAATTTCATTACGGTATCCATCAATACTAGTACCATGCCAACGAAAAATAAGTCATGATCCATATCGATTGCGGACCAAGTCAAAATTTACATATACATTACAATATATATACTTAGGAGGAAAAGTGTAGGTGTGGCTGTAAAGACTGTACATTAATGTAGAATGTGTGTGCACCCATTTTTGGTCTCCCATTTCAAGGTGTTTGTGGGGCAAGTGAAGACCATGAGTTTTTCAATAACTCACAGTACTATGGGGGGCACCGCTCGGCAGAGGAATCTCTTTTAATGGGGTGTGTAAGGACAGAGAGTATCCCCTAACCCAAGATGCTGCCTCCCTATATCCCACAACACTTTTGTTGAGCTGTGGATCGATCACCACAGAGCCTTACTTTTACTACCTTAAACTATACCCAATCTATCAACATATTTGTCTAAACGATTTTTAAACATGTTTATATAAGTGCTACTAATTACTTCTACCGGCAAACTATTCCAGCTATTTACTATTCTATGCGTAAAAAAGTTTTTGGCAACTGCTGTCTCGAACCTTCTACTTGTCAACTTACACCCGTTATTTCTAGTCCTATTATATTGAGATATTTCATCAAAGCTCTCTCTATCTACGTTATCGAACCCATTCATAATTTTGAAAACCTCGATTAGATCACCCCTTAGCCTCCTAGTCTCGAGTGTTGTCAATTTTAACTCTTTAAGCCTATCCTCGTACGACTTTGACCTAAGCGACGGAATCAGCTTAGTTGCTCGTCTTTGAACTCTTTCGATTTTGTCTATATCTTTGCGCATATACGGATTCCAAAATTGGATCGCGTACTCCAAATGGGGTCTAACTAATGATTTATAAAGAGGAACTATAATATCGCGCGATTTGTACTCAAATGCCGCGGGCATTCTTAAATCGGACGTAGTACGCGTAACATGTTTATTTAAAGAAGGCATGTTTATTTAAAGAAGGTGCTGAAAGTTGCGACCGGTAGCATCAATGCATGCCCGACAGCGTCGAAGCATTGACCGACGTACACGTCGAAAGATTCCCGGCATTTCGGGAACAGTTCCAGCAGCGACAGCGATTCTTGCTACGAGGTCTTCTTCTGAGTAAATGGGAGTCTCGTACACGAGGTTCTTCATGTGTCCCCACAGGAAGAAATCGAGGCATGTTAAATCGTGCGATCTCGGTGGCCAGGCTACGGGCCCACCCCGGCCTATCCATCGGTCCCCAAAAGTGGCGTTCAGATAATCCCACACATCGTTGCTGGAGTGTGCTGGGGCCCGGTCGTGTTGAAACCACATTCGTCTACGAATAGCCACGGGAACATCTTCCAGCAGTTCCGGCAACGTTTCTTCAAGAAATATCCGATAAACCGGCCCGTCGAGTCGGGCAGGCAGCAGGTACGGCCCAATCAACTTGCCATGGACGATACCCGCCCAAACATCGACGGCGAACCGTTCTTGATGAGCATGCACCCGTGTAGCATGTGGATTTGCGTGCGCCCACACGTGAGAATTGTGCATGTTAAACACACCCTCACGTGTGAAACAGGCCTCATCTGAGAACAGCACATAAGCCGGAAAATTAGGCTGCACCGCTGTCTGCTGCAGAAACCAGCGTGCGAATTCCACACGAAGAGGGTAATCCCGAGGTTGTAATGCCTGGACTCTCTGACGATGAAACGGATGTAACTGCTGCTCGTGCAACACTCTCCAGACCAGGTCGTGGTTCACACCGAGGATACGTGCAACACCTCGCGTGCTTGCGCTTGGATTGTCCTCAAATCGCCGTAGGATTCCTTCTTCCATGTCAGGAGTGCGCACGTTTCTCTCCCGACCAGTGTTATGCATGTTTGCATGGAATGTTCCAGTTTCTCGTAGTCGCCGATGCAAATGCGCAAACGTTTTGGTGGTTCTTCCATTTCCATTGGCAGCCC
>JAJOZX010016771.1:52500-55957 GCA_023014485.1 Bathynomus jamesi | reverse complement strand
ATACTAATATAAGGTTATATACATTTAAACATTGTTTTTTATGTAAAAAATACAAATTTCAAGGGTGATCGGATACTTTTTTCGCGGGCATGTATATATATATGTATATATATATAATTTATATATCTATGTATATTATGTATATATATATATGTATATATATATAATGTATATATATATATATATATATATATGTATATGTATGTATATATGTAATATGTATATGTATGTATGTATGTATATATATATATATATCGGGTGGCCACAAAAAACTTATGCGATTGAACTTTGGCACACATTAACAGATGGTTATAATCTATAATTGCTAGAATTTTCAAATATGTAAGTTCTATAGTTTTGTTACAGTGAACAATTTAAAAGCATATGTCTAAAAATAGCATGCCGAAGAAAATGAATTTGAACTTAACAAAATTTACTTAAACAAATGGTCAATGTGACCACCTCCCTGTTGGTAAACTGCCCTCAATCGCTTCTTCAACGAGGAGATGCACTTTCGAACCTCATCTAAGGTGATATCCTCCCATGCTCTACTGATTTTCTCCTTAAGTTCATCTTCGGTGAATTTGTCTTCTGGCTGCCGTAAACCTTCACCATGAGGGAATCCCATACTGAATAGTCCATCGGATTACAGTCGGGGAGACTGAGGCGGCCATTCATCCTTTTTGATGAAATTAGGCTCTCTTGCTCTAGATGATTTTGGTCGCTCGGCTTGTATGGGCGGGTGCCCCATCTTGCTGGAAAATGTAGGCCTCATCAGGATACAGCTGACGACAATCAAACAACCCATTATCTAACAGGTTGATGTAGCGCTCAGAGTTAACTTTAGTTTCGTTTGTGGCAATAAAATGAATTCGTGTTTTCCCTTCCATGAAATTCCCGCCGATACCATTACTTTTCTGCTGAATCGTGAGGTTTCATGATAAAGCCTGGAGGGAGGAATGTCCTTTTTCCTTGAACCATAAACCCTGTCATTTTGCCTGTTTTTGGCCACCTCCAACGTGAAATCCTTTTCGTCTGTAAACACAACTTTTTGCACGTCTTCAGCTGAGTAGCGTTCATATAGGGATTTACAGCCGGTCTTTCTACGCTGTCTTACATTCTGATCACGCCGAGAAACTCGAATTCTCTTGTAGGCCTTCAATTTCAAACGTTTTACAATCCCTTGTACAGAGGAGCGAGAAATCCCAAGCTCGTACGCAATCTGTCTCTGGGAGCCGATGAGTTCCTGGTGTATTCTCCTGGGATTGAATCAGTTCCTCCACGGCAGCCTTATTTTCTTCTGTTGAAAACTTTTGGGCCTGCCGCTGCGGGGTTTTCTAGTTGTTGATCCAGTATCCTTTATCTTTCTTATTAAGTTATAAACACTTTGACGAGTCCAGTTCTTTGCGAGAAATTCTCGGACAATCCTATTTCCATTCCAACCTTTTTCCTTGACACATGCTTCTATGATGGCTTTATCACTTTTACTTTACGTCATGCTGGCGGGGTTTTAGCGGAAAAATAAAAGAAAGCAAATTCACATTAGGTTTAGCCTACGCTAGCGCACGTACGTGTCAGACGCACACCAGGCATGCTATTTTTAGATATATGCTTTTAAATTGTTCACTGTAACAAAACTATAGAACCTACATATTTGAAAATTCCAGCAATTATAGATTATATGCATCTGTTAATGTGTGCAAAATCTCAATCGCATAAGTTTTGAATTGTTGGAGTTATTAAACTTTCAATTAAGTAAAGTTTTTTTGTGGCCACCCGATATATATGTGTATGTATATGTATGTATATATATATATATATATTATATATATATATATGTATGTGTATATATATATATATGTGTATATATATATATATATATGTATATATATGTTATAATGTTATAATGTTTCAGACCAACAAAGACCCTAGGATCCACTCATGGCTGGTCTACCTAACTGTGTTCGTAATCGTGTATTGTGTATGTCCTCCGTGGTGGCGGAGGGGACCTACAATTTTACGTGGGTTCCGAACCACAAGAACATAAGAAACTTATTTAAAAACTGCCGGTAAATTGGCAACGACCAATTTTTACGAAACTAAATAATTATCAATTTAAAAATAATTAATTATCGGTTTAAAACTAAAGATAGAATATCTCGGTCCAGAGGAGCAAGTCATAATAGACTACTATCCACAAATATGTTACATTCTATATCTATTTATAACGGACATGCAAATATATCAGATCCAAAGAATCCAGTCAATTTCATTACGGTATCCTTCGTCACGGTCCATATCGATTGCGGACCAAGTCAAATTTACAACCATATACATTACAATATATACACATACGAGGAAAAGTGTAGGTGTGGCTGTAAAGACTGTACAGTAATGTAGAAATGTGTGTGCACCCATTATGGGTCTCCCATTTAAAGGTGTTTGTGGGGCAAGTGAAGATCATGATTTTTTCAATACCTCACAGTACTATGGGGGGCACCGCTCGGCAGAGGAATCTCTTTAAATGGGGTGTGTAAGGACAGAGTATCCCCTAACCCAAGACGCTGCCTCCCTATATCCCACAACACTTGTGTTGAGCTGTGGGATCTATCCCCACAAAGCCTTAATTTTACTACCTTAAACTATACCCTTTCTATCAACATGCGCGTCCAATCGATTCTTAAACATGTTTATAGACGTGCTACTAATTACTTCTACCGGCAAACTATTCCAGCTATTTACTATTCTATGCGTAAAAAAGTTTTTCGCAACTGCTGTCTCGAACCTTCTACTTGTCAACTTACACCCGTTATTTCTAGTCCTATTATATTGAGATATTTCGAAAAAGCTATCTCTATCTACGTTATCAAACCCATTCATAATTTTGAAAACCTGGATTAGATCACCCCTTAACCTCCTAGTCTCGAGTGTAGTCAATTTTAACTCTTTAAGCCTATCCTCGTACGACTTTGACCTAAGAGACGGAATCATCTTAGTTGCTCGTCTTTGAACTCTTTCGATTCTGTCTATATCTTTGCGCATATGCGGATTCCAAAATTGGACCGCGTACTCCAAATGGGGTCTAACTAATGATTTATAAAGAGGAACTATAATATCGCGCGATTTGTACTCAAAATTTCGAGCTATAAAACCTAACACTTTGTTCGCCTTATTGACCGCCGCTGTACTTTGTTTCACTACTTTTAAATCACCAGTGACTGTAACTCCTAAATGTTTTTCCTGCTCTACGCTTGTTAAATCTTTCCCTGACATACTATACGCAAAATTACCGTTACGCGAACCTATATGCATAATTTTGCACTTATCCACGTTAAATCTCATTTGCCATGTGACTGACCAATCAACGATTTTATTCAGATCTTCCTGAATTTTACCTCTATCTTCGTCATTAATCGCCCTACCACCCAGCTTCGTGTCATCCGCAAACTTTGAAACT